>DWEL01000001.1:0-20715 GCA_018245955.1 Myscelus nobilis
GCGAACTTCATGTCGCCTTACGACGAAATAAATTCTCGTTATTCCCGTGTAAATCCCGATCACTCGGGAACTGCGGAATGAAAAGTAGCCTAAGTGTTATTCTGGGTCTTTAGCTACCTACATACCAAATTTCATCGTAATCGCTTCAGTAGTATTTGCGTGAAATGGTAACAAAGATCCATACTCACAAACTTTCGCATTTATAATATTAATAGGATTCAGGCTCATTCGTCGCTACGAGCGGAACGTCGAGTGTGTTCGCGCGGCTTGCGAAATGTCTCAGTCGTTTCGTACCCGCGTTGCAACCGCGGGAAGCGTACCATTACATTGTTTAGGTGTTCGTTGTCTTCGGATGCGCCCGGATCGTATTTCGTCACGTCTGTCACCGGCATTGTTCGCGCGCGTTTCCAAGCGAATCGAATGTTTGTTTTGCCATTGTTTCGTCCGTTCATTGAATTTGTTTGCGCGCGGTATGTATAATGTTTGTTCGCCGGCCGATAATGCACCGTTTACAATGTCGTCGCATGTCAATACGGTGCGCGCGAATGTAAACATTGATTGTGCTGTCCGATCGCCATGATTAACAATGAGTGGGCGACTCTTAATAGACGTGGACGGGTGGTTACTCCTGTGCGTATCTGCTTGCGTTCCCATGGGCGCTGTCGTCAGATTTTTATCGTTACTTATTACGTTTGTACGTACGGTCGGACTGTCTCGTTCCGATATTTATTCGAAAAGCAATATCCCCGATATTTCTTCATCGATTACAGGAGTTATTAGATTTAGAGTCCATGTATTTGAACATTGGAAATATCAAATATATTGTTTATACTATATACTGTACTGACGCTGTAAACGATACTATAATTTTGTTATTGTTTAGTGCACCGTATCGAATTCGAAATAGAAGGTCGTTTGGAAACTGTAATCTCGACTAATTGTGGGCAATGAGCTCGGGTGTGAAGTAATGGCGCAAGCGGGTGTTCGCGTGTCCCACAATCGCGAACAATCGAATATCCCTCGCACGGAACGGTGCGGCATGGTGCACGGTATTAGCATAGCCGGACGCCGCGGTACCCACGCGCGTTCCCGCCAATCCATCATAACCTGCGGTGTACAGCGATCATTCGAACCAACATAGGTTTGCCGCACGCCAAAATCCACCGCACAATTCTCGACTTTCGTGCGGCGAGTTTTTCACAACTCTCAGGGACGATATCCTAATACGGCAACGCAAGAGCGCGTCGCAGCTTTTAGCCGCATTATGCTCGTGAAACAGGAGAGCTAATGCGCCTCATGCAGCTAACATCGGTCGTATTATAGAAACAGAATGTCGTGGCGGAAATCTAAAATCGCGTCAAACTCGAATGGAATGTAAAGATAAATTGTAATACACTCGAGGTATTTGGGAGGTGGTCGCCTGTTCCCTTCTCTCACACTTCCTCCGCCCGACACGTTGATTAATAACAGTATTTGCCGCTACAAGACACGCAGTTATTTATCTTTGCTATATTCATTTGGTACATTGAAAATGTGACAGATATCTAAACGTAATGTTCGGAGCGATCTTAGAATTACTCAGACTGCACTAATATTTAACTACCACGATATAGTACAAATGAATGATGTAAAAAAGTGTAATGTTCATTAATTAAATGTGCGTATTAATTTATTGTATATGTATCGTGTACGTTTAATTATGAAATATATGGTTGCATAATTAACGTGGTTGTGACTAGAATTATGAAACAGCACGACCTGTAGTGACCGAAATGATGAAACATGAACAATCCAAAACAAAGGTTTATTTACTATCCAATATCTGTAATGTTAGTGTTTTTTTACTGGTGCGGTTGTACAATCGGGATGAATTAGCAACTATGATAGGTCCTAGTCGGGAGAGAGGAAGTCCTCGGAACTCTTGTAAGTAGAGAGTCCTACTGGATGGAAAGGAAGTCCTCGTGTCCCTAAGGTCACACGTGCGCCATTGTTGAAAACCGTAAGAGGATTTTAATGGGACTTAAGATAACGCGAAAAATCCTCTTAATATGAACCCTATAAACATTTCGGTTGGTGCAATGAATAGTTATCCTTACATAGGGGGGTAAGTTCGTTTACAAACTACCAGTCTTTGTGTCAGTGTGTGTAATTAGACAATTATAGATGTATAAAAATACTTTATTGATTACGCAATAAGAGACAGCGTATAAACACAGAAGCACACAAAAATAGAAACGTAATTGTTTTGGTAAGTTTTGTAGAAGTTCTGTTACTACCACAAGCGTTATCTAACTTTTGTGTATCTATATATAATTGGGTATATTTTTTATATGTTTTTCTACAGGGTTTTAGAAAAGTTTGGTAGTGGTCAGTATCTGTTGGACTAAAAGACGTTAACTCGATGAAAGTATTCAAAATATTACGCGCCGAATATCTTGGAAATAAAATACAGTAATACAATCTTGTCATTCATTTTTAAATGAATCCCATGTCTTTAACCCAGAAATATGTAGACGGAATAAACAGTGCAGTACACCATTACGATTCCTCCGTCGTTCGGAAACGTCTTATCGTTAGTATATCGATCTATCTGCTATACATAAAACATAGGATCAAATGGTCATGTCTGCTCGAACTCCTTGTTACTGGTTCGATGTCGCGACGGCGACTGCTCCGTTGGTTTTGTGGTTAGTGACTCGCTGCTGTTTGTTGCAGGTTCGGTTCCCAAAACAAATGTTTATGCATGATCTGTAGTTTTAGCGTATTTAGAAGTGTTAATATACAGTAGGTTTGGTTATGGGTAAAATAGTAAAAAGTAAAAGTAGTAAGTGCTATTTCAAGATATTATTATTATTAAATCAAAATCGTTTCATAATCGTGTCGTTATTTGTTTATCGCTAAACTCCGCTGTGTTGTGTGTTATCATGTAACCGAAAATTTTCCACCTAATTATCTGATAATAGCCACGTACTTTGTCAATACCTTTCCTACCTTAATTAAGACGTGGTTATCGTTTGACGGTAGATATGTTTCCAATGTCGTGGCGCATTTCGTTTTCGTCTGTTTTAATTGGTATTCGCCTTAACGACTTAAGGCGAAGGCATACAAGTCCAAGTAACCAACGACAAAGCTATTAAAATAGCTAACTTACAACCTAAGATTTTTAAAAGAGTTTGCGATGTGGGGTCGTTAAGTAAGTAATTTGACCATAGATTTAAAAAAAAATTAACAAATTGAACACACACCCCCAGGATTTGAGTTGAGTTTCAAATCCCGAGACCATCAGTGCTCAAATCCAATCTCTTCGCTTGGAAGTCTATAGTCTATAGTCTACGCTTGTGGGAACTAGCCATGACAATACGAATGTAAATATATTTATCTTTATCTTTAATAAACACGCAACACTGACACCTACTCGCAAACAATGCGTTGTTTACGGGGTGAAAGAAGGCTTTATATGTGGTAATATGACAGCGTATCCACTGTACAAACACCTGTATACGTCCATTATATCCTATCGTACTTCCGAAAACAAAAATGTCATTGTAATCCACATATCGGACGATTACTCATGAGCGACATAGATAATCGTATTGGGGGTAATTGTTAGTCATATACTGATGTAGTTATTTCGCGGTAATCAATTGAAACAAACAGGGTGTAACTAGGTTTATCTTATACTCGTACATACGTACATTTTGATGCCGTGCAACAGATTTTCTTCTTTTAATAAATAAGCATTTTTAATGCACATCTTCCATTGTAAGCGATTTTGTTGCAATGTTCACTTCGAGTCCGAATTTGTTAGTTAAATGTGCCATGTGTTTTATATTGGGAATATAATGTACTGATAGAAAAACAGATGACGGTGCCAACCCAGTCGAAACCCCCGCACACAGAACACGTCGAGGCAAATATTAATTTGTCATTCATTGATTGTTTGAATAGAACGCGTACGTGCGACCTCGACACCCACGCGCAATCTATATCCATGTAACCCGCCAACAACGTTAACAAACGGCCCGGGTCGGGACAGAATAGGGTCTTGAAACCGTCAAATATATTATAGCTGAATTGTTTGTAATGAAAATGAATGAAAGCCTTCGACACGCGCGATAGAGCTCGAATTTGATATTGCATTCGAAAAATTAATCAATCAATATTTTAAAAATTGCGCAAAGTGCATCAAATTTTACTATGCATTTTGTCTTGTCAATGAAAGCGAATTTCTTTGAACGCCGCTAATAATACAATAAATAAGGCAAAAATAAATTGGCTGATTTATATTTATATAAAATCTTCTGATTGTATTTTAATTTACGAGCCGCGAAGCGAACGGAAACGACTAGTATTAAATAGCCATCAATGTTAATACGCGCCACATGAACCTTCACGGCATTTGATGACGTGAATGATATAATTCATTGTTGTTCCGTAGTACATAATACATAGTCTAGAACTTTATTGTGAGATTTAGCTCAAACTGCCACTCACTGTCTCAAACTGTCAGAATATAAAAGATTCGTATCCTAAGGAAATTAATAAGTCTTATCAACTGTAGTTTGCGGATGAGTGCTAATGGCATCGTAAATATTTTTTGATAAAACATTTATTATATTATTTGGCTGACGACGTTTATATCGTTTTTAGATTTTTGTAAATAAAAGTTCTTATAAGTATATAAATAATATTATTCATAATAACGAGTTGAAGATACTCAAGATTTAAACTTATAAATGAAATATTTAATTAAAGATACGATCGCGATAGCTAAATAGGGTTATTAGTGTAGTGACTAGTGAACTTAACCAGCGATGGTAATGGGTTCGATTCCCACTCACGACAATTAGTGTATAATAATCATGAGTAATTGTTCTGTATCAGGCTTTTTTATCTGTATACGCATGCATTAAGAAATTTCGCAAGTAGGATATCATTATTCTTTTTATCATAACACAGATGCACGCTTTGGGACGAGGTGACCGTGCATGGACCGTAATAATAATAATTGTTATTTTGGCCGTCAATGTCAATGAACCCGAAACTCATTATCTGCATCTAATCGAGCCACTAACGGGACTGTGTCCTGTAAATCTCTGGATCACAAAAAAAATTATGAACGTCAAATAAATTATGGTGAACGTTACAGTCTTTTACAGCGTCCAATAAAAATCGTTTTTATACGAGCGGCCCAGCTCTCGGCGCGTTTAATTAATATTGACTTTTTCCTCTTTTTCAGGTGAGTTAATGCGATCCGACGCTCGCTACGACTTTTGGCAGCCGAGTCCTACCACGGTCGGGTAAAAGGCAGTATTTTTCATTTTAAAGGTTAATCTAAATTACCTTGCATTTAACTGCTAGCAATTACCTCTGACACAAAAAGACATTACCATACGTACTTGCGGTATCGAAATGGATTGCTTTTATATATAATAGTATAGCTAGATTGCCAGATAAATCAGATACAAGCTGCATAGAAAATGGTATGAACGTATTTGTGTACGAGTAGGTATGTAACATCCTTCAGTTTTGGGGGTTTTGTAGCAACAAATATAGGTGAGGTAAGAAAAACATGGTATACCCTCTTTTTTACGAAGCAAAGCTATTAAAGATTCATGTAAATGTCCATAATCGTCGATAGTAATGTTTTTAAAATTGGCCTTGCATTTGTAATGTTTCTTCCTAAGTACGTTCAGCAGTTTGATCAATACACAGTTATCGAGACAACAAATCGCATCGAAGCGCTTAAAGACTGAGCGAGTGAGTGGTTTTTGAACAGGAAATACCCATTTTGGTCTGGTTGATCGCTTATCTGTCTGATCGCCTTAAACCCGATCAACATCCCGCCGATAACCAGTCTTAATCAGGGTTGCTAAGCCGTTCCGTTGTCCCCGAGTGTTTAGTGGGCTCGATCGATAAAGATAACCTGCATGTCCGCCAATCCAGACTGGAGCGGCGCGGTGAAGTATGATTCAGACTTCCCTCGGTTGTGAAAAAGATTTCCAGTAGTGAGGCGCAAAAATGGCGGTGACGTTATTAATAGCAATTCCTTCAAGAATAAAATAAATACCAGTTTGTAGAGAATGATGAATGAAGATATTTGGCATTCTGTCCTCCCTGCCTACCCTGTTAACGACATATCGTGAAGGTAAAGAAATAATAACAATGAAAATGTTTTAAGAATACTGTATATTTACGTTATATCGTTTACGTTACATCGTTACGTTATATCGTTACGTTATATCGTTAAAAATACTTTGTTGTGGCTTTTGCGTGTCTTTCTACCAACCGGTCTTTTAAAATAAGCCCAAAATTGAAGGTAACCTAAGAGAAATAAATTCAGCCTAATCAGTTTACTCTTAAATTATCGGCTACCAGTTTTATTGCAAACACTACAGTCAAATGATTCGCCTTATTACACTTCACTTGATGTTGGCATTAAGTACAATCAATTTTCACTCTTATTTACCCTATAATAAAGGTTATGCGGCGAGTCATGGTGAGATGCCAGCTATACATGAAGTCGGTTGCGTGCCAGTTCGCCGATTTCTCTTCGCAAGTCCGAAACACAATTAATATAACGTTTAATGTTTTGTAATCAATTTTTTATTACGTTTTACGACTCCATTCATGTCGCTACCTCGTTAATAAAAACAGACTCGATAAATAGACACATTGGTGTTGGCACGATTAACATTGTAAATATTTACTTTGATTGTTGATGTTTATTTAAAACAATGAATAATGATAACTTCACATATCACATCGGCAATGTTTAAAATTTATTTATAAAGTATTTCAAAATATGAAAGTGAATATGAGGCTTTTTGATTATTTTATTAACGAATTGAATGAAAAGGCGCAGGTATTTCCGGAAGCATTATTCAACAATAAAAATATTACTAAACTCTACTTTTCCGACTCTACTTTTATAACTCCCTATCCCTACTCTGTTTTGTAATTCTGTCAATGTCTTCGCGCCCCAAGTGCCTAAGCGTCTATTTTAATCCTTGTCATTCTATCTCCTATCAATTGATACATTTCTAATACTTTTAAGTAATTATCATAATACATTTTCTGTTACTGCAGATTACGGTATAATTGGAGTTATGTACAGCGGAAGTAATGCAAGGTTGAATTGCTATCTACGTGTATCTTTATTGCTCAATGATTCAGTAGCGTCTGCAACTCGATCCGCCTACGCCTTCCAAGAATATGCACCGAAGTCATGCTTCTAAGAACCATCGAAATAGTCGATGTAACTTGCAAACTTATTATCGTTTTTTTAACATCTTGATTGACATGATGTGACTGCATTTGTAGTCAAAGCGGAATCGTTAATTCTTGAATTCGACGCCGAATAACGCTAGCAATGTTTGTGTTTCAATTACTTTAACTGTCCATTGTTTAAAATTCGAACGAATCTTCAGCTAGAATTTACGATTAATCCAGCGGCAGTTGTCAACTATTGGGTCCGGTAAATGTAAAAGATATTAATTTTCAAAGCTCGGTCAACGTATAGAAGCGTTCGTTGCTTCATTAGTATAAATTGATATCTGTTATTTATGTTTATGAAGCCCGGCTCACGGTAGCCGTGAGCCATCACGTAGGCGCTGCTCAGATAGCGTTTAATTGCGAGTTGACACCGACTCCGCTAATCCTGCGGGGGTGGGCTTATGTCAGTAGATAAATGCACTAACGGTTGTTTCGGACGTTTGGCTCGAAATAGAGATGTTATGTAGTAGATTAGACGTACTGTCATGCGTCAGACGTTTGTGAGATTTGTTAGAACAATATAAGGAGAAATGTCAGTGAAAGATAAAATGGAAGTAGCGTCTTTGAAAATGACTATGTCTTTTCTTATAGAATAGACTTAGAAAACAGGCAGACGGGCCACCTGATGGTCACCGTCGCCTATAGGCGAGGTAGAGGAGTTACCCATGCGTTGCCGGTTTTGTAGGAGAGCTCTATACACGCCTTTCTTGAAGAGCCCCACGTCATAGCGCTCCGGGAAAGCGTCTTTTAGTTTGTTCATAATGTTCTTTGATCGTCACAATGTATGTTCAACCAGCAGTAAATGCGAATTTCGAAATCAACTAAAGATTAGCAGAAGAAAAATTGTCTTTCGTCGCCACGTCACAGTATTATCCATTGTACGCATTAACAAAGCGGATGCGAATCAATAACATTTGTATCAAAAAGGAAAAATATTTCCTGCTTGATTAATTCGGCCACGTCGGCCACTAAATGCGGTACATAAATTGAATTGTGTAAATTCATTTCGCATTCAGTATTGTGTAAACTCGGATCGCCCGATTGTTATCGCTCCATACCGTAAAATACTAATAGCCGTTTCGTGCACTGTAAAATTTTAAGAAATCGCGTTTTGAACGATATGTTTAATGTTTTGTTCTCCTGCTCTCCGCGTTTATGTTTTAGCATGACTTTATTTCAGTCCATTCAAATTGATAACTCCATTAGTTACAATTACGCTGAATTTTTCTACAAATTCGTCGATTTCATTTCCATTGAAATATTCATCCATTCAATCTGTTGTTATCTAGCGGTTAACAGTTTTTTCTTAATCGGTTTATTACGGCTTTAATATTTCCACGTTTAAGGTAATTGATGACATTTTTACAACTCCACCGGAAAGCATGGGGCCCGTAAACAGTCATCGTCTCCTTATAAAGTTCAAAAGCGCCGAGAGCAAACTGAGAACCGTAAAAACTATTTGTCGTGTGCGTGTCGTTTTATTTTCAGCTAATCTAGCACATGTTCCACATACTATCATAGACCAACAAGACAGCATTAAATGAATCTATCATCAGTATAACGTAATAGTAATATTTTCCTAATACGAAGTACAAAAGTAATAAAAATGAGCAAGTCGAGACACCCGAAACGGAAACGTGAGAAAACGCTAACTGCGCTCAGAATCATTTGGTTTGTTTTTCTTCATTAAATTTTTAACCGGTCCGAGGCTAAGATAACATCTACACCACATGGGCAAGTTTAGACGGCCATTAAATGCAGTGAGTGGGTCAATGTGCCGTGTTTGGTTGTTCATGTCGTCTTGTGTAACGCTAGTTGCTGCTGGCTTGTATATTACGATGTTTCTCTTGCTGTATCCAAAGCTATGGGTTTTATGGATACATACATCACCGTTTTATCGGTGGCCGTCGAAATTTGCACAACAGCTTTATCGATGATCAAGATATAAGGAATTCGAGTATTAAAACCAAACTATCGATCAATGACGGTTATAAAATTTCTGTTAATTTTAACAATGATTTTTCCCAGTGTTAATGCTTTATCTCGAAACTGTTGAAATTTAGTGAGGTTTTAAAGTTCGTTGATCTACAAGCTTTAACTTAGTTTGTAAGTATTTTAATTAGTATCGCCGACGTTTCTTACCTTTGTTCGAATGCCGTAAAAAACGTTAATCGGGTAATATTTTTAAATGTTACTTTAATGTGTGTTATCTTTGACACTAAAATATTCGTTTTAAGTTTTGTTTTTATTTTATGTGCAATGTATTTGTGTATTTTAGGCTCTGTGTTGCGGTCGCGGTGTTCACGACACGCGCGGAAGTCGTATGCAAATGGCTATAGCTATATTCGCTGATTAATTTAAAATTTAATATGAAATTTCCCAAGAGCTCCCGCTCCGTTCGACTTCTCGCATAAACATTTTTAACGTATTCTCGTTTAAGACATTCAGCCCGTATACTTGTTTGTTTATAGCTTCAATATTCGTATTGCAAGCTTGAAAGGGACTAAATTCTTTTAAAACATTTAATGTTCTCTTTAAATATTGGAAGTCAACAGAATTACCATTCTTACGTTCGTCGTTGTGATTGACATGATGAATTGTTCGAATTTCGAATCGAGCCAAATTTATGGCGAGGCCCACTTTTTACGATACGACTATGTTAATGTTCTTGACGAAATATTTCAAAGTGCGCATGTGTTTTATCTCTACATGGAAATATAGGTGTTTTGTGAGATACTCGTGTACCTTTGGAACGAGGCTGGACCGACGCGATGGCCTAAAAGTCAGCCAGGAAATTACCACATCGTAAATAATTCATGCATTATTACTCAATCATGTTTGCGCAACGGTGAACGTTTCAGAGGGAAGATTTTTTGTTTGTGTCACATTGGTGAAACGTTTTTCTTGTGCTATTGTGCTGTCCGTTGGCGAATGTAGAAACGGAACACAAGAAGAGATGAGTCAAGATACAAGAAACAAACGAGCCCTTGAGCGTATACCGATTTTGGATGCGTTAAGCAACCGTTGTGCCTATGCTAAGTAATATTGCTACAGAATTCGTGAAGTTGATCACGATAATTACGTCTGAAAGGTACACGGGAAAGCGCGCAGGACGATATCATGATTAATATAGTATTCGAGCGGCTCGTTCGTACAAGAGTATAACAATTTGAAATTTGACCATATTCTATTAAACGTCGAAACTTTCGTGTTTTCCTCTCCGAATTCTCCGACATAGCTATCATTCATCCACTCCTTCGTTACTCATCTCACCAAATATGATCAAGTGCGCTTTCATAAGTTCGCTCCGAGCTTCGTAACGGTATCGCCGTCACAGTGACCCGACGAAAAAGAGCAGAACGGACGATCGCCCGCCGACCGGTCACGGCGTTACAGGTGCGTTCACTTTCAATGTCGCTACGATTTATTTTTATGGTTTTACGCCACTTCGGACGCCCATAAGCCTAATTTACTTGACATCGTTGCATCTATAACGCTATGACGCTTTCGTCCAATTCGGAACACTCACTACCGTGACATACTCACATTATATCCATATTTTATCCGTGCGAATGTATTTGTTGGTATATTTACATTATTAATGTAACGGTATGCAACTGAACCTTTCATAATTGTCGTTATATTCGCGGCGGCATTAATATGTATATTCAACGCGCCGTATCCGCTAATAGACGCACATTTCTCTTCGTGTATTTTGAAAGTCAAAGCATTGCGCTTAATAGTCGTTTAAAATAAAATACGATTGCATATAATTTATAGTTCATTAATCTAGAATACGAACGTTTCATTGCCGAGACCGCTAAGGCTCAGGGATTTTAATTAAACATAATCCATGTGCCATGGGCGTTCGTGTCTCGTGGAGGATAACAATATTCTTGATCTCTTTATATTCTGTGATAGCCTGGTATATTATTTTAGATTTATTTGTATCGGTCTAGTTCTTGTGACGAGAGGTCTAATAGCGTTATTTGATGTGGTGTTTTAAAGTTCTTAGTCTCAAATTGTTAGTGTTTAACCTAATACTGAATGACGGTAGAATTTGTTAAAATAGTTCATCTTAGTCGAATTGATCCATTCTTAAAATATTATGGGTGTTCGTGTATATGTTTTATTGCTATTGCTCTTCAATGAATTTTAACGTATAGTCTCATTTCTCTTACAATGTTCTATGTGTAATCAAGATTTTGGTAGCCTTGTAAAGCCTATTTTCAGGGTTCGGTGGGATCAATAAAAACCATGTAGCTGTGCCTGCCGCTTTCGGTCATGTATGGAGTGTTCTTATAGTCAATTGTCCCACAATTTTATGTTGCAAAATGACGTTGTATATGGAGGCGACTCATGCAATTTTTCCTTCTACATATAAGAAATTGATTATGGGATATTAGATATCCATCTGCGTATCCACGCAAACATTAATATTAGACATCACCGCACATTTAGCATCATTTTTATCATCATCTTTATTATTTCACTGTTGGACATAGGCAACCCTTAATAAAAGGTTTTTACGTTTATTGCATTTATTTACTTGGATCATCAAGCTAATTCATCGCTACCGGGTGTACAGTTAAACACAAAAGGAGTTAATGTCGTTATCCTTTAATTGAGAGGTGTAGTGTTTTTGCTTTTAAAGTTAATGAATAAAATAATCGCGGCGTACGCAATCAGTAAATTCAGTGAAGCATAAGTAAGCGTTACGACGACGTAGAAAATGTTCGTTCGTGTATTGAGTGCGATAAAAATAAAATTATGCTCCAACTGTTTATTCTTAAGATTACTTTCACACATCGATGTTCTACATACATTAATTTGTAGCATCGGTATAAAAGTTTAAAATGTTTCCAATGTGTTTGCGCATGTAGGTCAGCCCGTTGCCGGTAGTGCAATTGGACGTCTATGACCGACACCAAAATGTACTCGTATTTATGACCGTAAATATATGCCGCTTACTTTGAGGCCATAATATTTACAAAACTCCATACAACCATCCGCTCCTTAATCAGAACTCGTGTTGTGGTAACTAGACAACTGATAAAAGTACATGTAAAAATTTTGCACTCACATGCAAACCAAAGTGATCATCATACAAATATTCTCTGGTCATTAATCAGCTCCGCCTACCACTGGACATAACGGAATTATTTACATCCAAGAAATACTTCCTCATCCTTTCCTCATCAGAACCCCATCAAACCTTCAAATTATTACACAAAAATCTTGTCCAGCTCAGTAAAAGACATTTTATTTATCAATCGTGGCGGTGGAAATGGCTACGTCCAATGCAGAATCTTCACGTCCATCCATTAAACTGTTATGAGGTCTCATTGAGTGACGTAATGACTCCAAGCCATAAACACATTATTGTACATGCAACCGGCGGTGATAATATTGGATGTTGTCATCGGGTACATGCTTCCTATTAGCTTTTAGCGTAATGTGCTCGTTATTGAATCTGTGGGTGGCCATTTTAATTTTGAACCTAGATTTCGTGACATTTGGAGACATTCTGGCACACACAGCATCACCTTCAGTATATATTCGTCGCATATTGGATATTGTCGTAGCATATGCCTCATATAGGTCTGCAACTTTCTTCGTCTTGACCCAAGTTTGTATCTGACTCCAGTGTAGAGCGAGCCTTGCTTTCAATTACTTTGGTGCAATTAGTAAACATTGAAACCGGGAAACATTTTAATTTTAAACAGCTGATTTCGAGATATATTTAAATGTTATTAGCATCCTAATCAAGATTTTCTATTGTGGACTGTTCTTGTCCTAGACTATGAAGAATTAATGTTCTTCTATCAAATACAGAACTATAGTGCGTGTATTTCAACCGTTTTATTTGGCCACTGACTGACCGGATTTCATAGTTCACCATCATATTGAATGGTGTTTAGCTTTAAAAGCACATACTTAAGACATTCTTTCATGTTCTCCAATGACCGAAGCCGCTTATGAATTTCTGATCGCGCCGGATGTCATATTAGCTACATACAGAGCTAGGCGCGAACGAGTCCACCTGTGACGAACATATCGCAGAAACAAACGCGCACGCCAAACGAGATTGCAAAACACATAAAAACACCATACAATCCATACTAATGTCAGAAATGCGAAACTTTGTTTGTCTGTGCTTCTTTCGCTTCAAAACGGAGCGATGGATCTGTGTGATTTTGGGCATGAAGATAGATAAAAGATTAGAGAGTGACATAGGCTAGATTTTTAAAGAAAATCTGTCTCATTTCAACGTGAAAACGTATTTTGAAAACAGTTTGATGGCGTTGCGGACGCAATAAAGTTGTCGTGTGAACAAAGTAATTGTTTTGTTCACGCGGGCGAAGTCGCGGGTCATAACTAGTAATACAATAAACTCATGCACATCAATATTAGTATTCAATACACGCGTACGATGCCATTTGTCGAGTCGCCCACCATACAGAAGTAGCGTGGAGTGCACAGAATTATACAATACAGCTAGATTCGCTCTTTACTTTTTATGTGTGAATATTTACGATCAATTAATACGTTTCTTATATGAAACGGTGCTCGCGTACTCCAAACGCGGATTATAGCGATTAGGGTTGTCACAAAGAAGGGAAATAATGTTTTCGTACATATTTTGTTGTTAGGCATAGTACTATTCAATAAAATTTTTAGATGCTTCACTGTTAACTTAATTTATGACTGTTTAATGTTTTTTGACATCTTCGCTTAACTCGAGTCATCGTAATTTATTGTAGTTTCTCAAGTGTGTATAAATGCATGTTTAATCAGAATCAATAAATGTGTTTGGGTTCAAAGAAAACGAATAAATTGAAAAACACGTGTGACAGCCCTAGCAGTAATCCCCCATAATGAACAGCAATAAACATATGCCTTAAACAGGAGCCAACGATTAGTTTTATAATCTGTATTTATAAGAGACCCCTAGGAGAGTCTCATTTAAATTTAATATCTAAGCAATTTCATTAGAATTTCTAATAAGCGGTAGGGAATGATGAAAAATTAATTTTATATGTCATAGTATAATATTCCGTTAGCATGAACACGCGATGTTCTGATTTAGTGGACATAAAGATTTGCCATAGAATTTTGTTTCTCAGTACGAGAAGTTATAAAAGTTAGTTCTACGCAAATTAGTTCAGTTAGTAAAGATTTGCTTTTGAATAAAATTGTTTAGTGCGCTATGACCATAAATCTTTTGTTGTTTTAACGGTTTTATTGCTGTTTCTTTAGAATTTCGCAAGTGATGATGGTCGTAATAAAACACGAGTCAAATAATGTTCGTATATAGCAGGCTGCTATTCGCGTGGGCGATCAATTCCCACCTTCAATTTGCCGCTGTAAACGGCTTCTGGTCATTGTTTATTCACGTTTATGGAATTCTTCAGATTTCACTTCTAATGGCTCATTGGGAAAGTATTGTAATAAATTCGTTTGTTTATAGAATCGACCACTGTCGGGGGCGGCGCGGAAAGTGCAATAAAAACTACCAACATAGGTCAACATTATAAACGAAATTCAAAGTGAAAATGAAACTCTAAAGATTCCGTTACATACATAGATACAGTCCAAGCTAATATTCGAGTAAGCGTGTTAAAAAGAAACTATGAAAAAATTAATACTTTGAGCTTTTTCTGTTAGTCACTTTTAGGACTATAAAACACCTTGGGTGAAGAAGAACCCAGAAGAAAAGAGAAAAAACAGAACTTTGAATGAACATAAACTGGGTTTGGCTTATTTCCATGATTCCTTATAAATCTTCCTCTTTTATGTTTTCTATTTTGGTGAACTGCAGGAAAGTGGTGAATATAGGAATGTTATTCTTCTCCGTATAATTATAATAGTATAGAGTATAATATACCCATTAATTATACTCGTTTCTTATTCTTGTCCTGTCATTCTCACGGCTACAATTTCCTATTGATCCCAAAAACTGTGTTTCTCTTTCGTTTCAACTTTCGCAATACCAGATTATCAGTGGCCTATCTGATACTATATGTCAATCATGTATAGACAGATAGTTGTATGTATCTACTAATCGGCATTGATATCGATACGATTCAGTTGTAGTCCTGCAGCTATTTCATCTAACAATGCCGTTGGACGTGAGTTATTTTCAACCTTATGATTCAATATTTAAGGAACATGCAAGTGTCGTAGAAGTTTGATTTAATAGATCATGCAATTATTTCAACATAGACGCAATGTATCGCGTCTCACCGTTCACAGTATCCACTGGTCCTTATCTATTGGCCGGCGCTGGATCTTATCGGTCGAAGCGATCGTAATTAGCATCGATATATTGTTATGTAAAAGTTTTCAAAATATCACTGTACACGTGACTCTCTCCTATACTTCTTAGTACTTGCTAGTCAGCCAGATGCCCGGTTATGGGAAAACTGATTTTTGGCATTTTGGCATACTATTCTACTGAATAATGTGTACCTACTGAATAATTAATGTCTTGATTACTTTAATACCTTTATCGTCCTTTGGCTATGATCTTCGTTTCGGAATTTTTGTTCTGTGCATTTAATATGTTTTTATAAACTCTTATTAAACTTGTTATGTGTGAAAGACTATGAGACATTTAAACTGAAATCATATCCAGCATTGGCGAACTTTATTAAATTGTCTATGCGATCTATTAATGAAATGCACATTTTTGTTGTAATGTGTAAGAAGTTATCTTTATATCTAAACACCCAACTGTGACTGCCTTCTTAATTTTATATTCACTGTATTTTTCTTTTCTGTTCTTAGCGGACACTCGCGTCGCCGCCGAATGCACCGCGCACTAAACTGGTACTAATGAGCCCTGGATGTACCCGTTCCGTTTATTAGTACTAACTAGATGTAGTCGCTACCTATCCTTAATACCACGTATCAGCCTATTATCAGTAGCAGCTATCGTTTAAATTATATCGAATTCTCCTACTATTCCCATTTGCTATTACGATTTTAGATTTTCGATCTTATTTGTATCGAGCTAAAGGCGAGTTATGCGCGCACGCTATTTTAGTTATAATAGATTTTGTCAGCGTTTGGCCGTAAAACGTAAAGTTTTGCTGCCAACATTTAGATCTTGATGCCAGATTTAAAATTCTCAGATGTAGAGAAATGTAATTTGTTCGTTTCTTATACTGTTCCGACGAGTGTTTACTAGCACTGGTATTACCAATTTGTACTAACGAATAGTCCCATTAACAGCTTCTACTAACCGGACTCACGTTCATACTATTTCTAGGGTACAGTTAGCGATTGGTTACACAAGCTAATAGTTGGCGTTGGCTGTGTGACTGCTGCATGTTCATTTAAAAAACCTTTAAAACCAAAGATAGATCCATATGCTCTCAGGGAACTGCATAAACATGATCTCAGTTGGGTTTAATTTAATTTGATTACTTTAAAATAGAATATGCGATGAGTTACATGGAAGTAGACAAGAGGCGAAAAGTTTGTTATGATCGTAGCCTGGAGAACATTGTCTCCGTCCATCTGTGATAGGAATTAGCTGTAATATACAAGCTGATATTAAGCTCATGCGACACTGAACAGTACAGTAGACAGGTTCAAGAAGTGAACACCCTGTACAGTCTGTGAAACTACTGAATTTTAGTTTTAAGTATTGCCCTGTCACAGTTCTTTAGGGATTATAACATTTCTAATTGCTTCTTTAAACGCGAATTCGCTCTGACGGAATCCTGAATAAGCTCTAAACATCCTTTCCATTCCTTATACATTAATAGTAAGTAGGAATGCTGTTAAGTTTCAATCAATTTCCTAGTCGAATTTCGACAAATATAACATACGAGTATGCTTGCTATCTGTGCTATCTTTTGATGATAAGCGAATAATAAACTGATCGTTGATTAAAGGTACGTGTTAATGAATCATCAGTTTTTTTTACTGTCGAAAACAAACTAATTAGTCGCGATACGATATCGCCGTGTTCGCATTTAGTGTGCATTAATCATAATGTAATCTAATCATAATCTAAATTATGAATATTTTAAGCATTAAGATTTAGAATTGTTCTAGAATGTATCTCTTGTTATTATTTTTTGCTTTCGATTTGACATAGAACATTAATATGTTTTTTTTACCTCAGCGCCCTAAACAATTTGTTTATCTGTGCCAAGTTAGTTTCAATGGTCTGGTCTAAGCAAATCGCCTTTTAAAGTCACTCCTTGCGGTAATATAACTATCTGAAACAGAAAACAGACAGACAGCAAGTTTTTTTTCACTTAACGATCATTTAACAATAATGACGAACTGGAAAAAAAAAGTTTTTATTATAAAACGGAGCCAGTTACCTGATTTTCTCGTGTTACTTTAACGACTATTAAATTATAAGGAATCTTTGAACCCACAACCCAGTTCAAGGCGAATGGTCTGCGAATTATAGTTAATTTACGTATAAATCTGTTTCGTTAACGGAAATATTATTAATATACATATTGCTTAAAGTGGATTTTCAATGTTCTTTACGTAGTATAAAACCAAGTCACTTTAGCTTCCTGTCCCTATGTATGCGTAGATCTTTAAAACTACGCAACGGATATTGATGCGGTTTCTTTTAAATAGATAGAGTGATTCAAGAGGAAGTTTTACATGTATAACTAGCTTTTCTCCGCGGCTTCGTACTTGTTGCAATTCAGAATTTCTTAATGGCTATTGCCATACTTATTAATAGGAATTTAGATATTCCAAAGATAGCAGGAAATTTTCACGGTATAGTGAAAGGGGAATTGTTTTACTTCGAATTAAAGGCGCGCGAAGCCGCGGGGCAAAAGCTAGTTTACAATAAACGCTTTAAACGGATCAATCTCAACTTCATGTAGGTTCACGTAACGTTTATATCTCCATTCAAACCGAATGCAAATATATTCCAATTTACGACGCGCGAAGTGTCTACAATTCATAATGGTAGCAGGAAGGTGTAGCTAGCTGCACGCCGACTGACGCGAGTCCTGTATCAATATTTAAAGACAGCCATTCACGGTACATCGGCGAGATAAGCGTCGCTGTATTTGCATTTACATTATTATGAATGCTCGCCGCTCGCGTGACGGTACGCAGCGCGCTTCCTTCTAACAGCGGGGTGGAAACAGAGCCGCGTGTAGCCAACTCGTGTGATGGATGCGTGATACTTATACAACCAGTTTTCTGATCGCTGAAATCGCAATGCAACGATGTGTATTCCATTAGCGTTTTGTATTGCTATACAGTGTTGTAATGAATTTTACGTCTACTAAATTGTTAAACAAATGAATTTGAAAATGGTTAACACGTTCTCATAAAACTCATTGTTTAGAAAGAGCGCAGTCTTTTTGTGCCTCCGTATTTTTTATCGGTGTACATCGCGAAGGAGCGACGTTGTAAATAAATAGGCAGTGTTTTGACCGTAGTCTACCATCAAGCGGATTGGCAGTTTGCAGACATCTTAGAAAAATATTATGATATATTTCAAGAAATGGGCGTTGTATGCGTGCAGGTTTCGTCACGATGTTTTTCCGTCACTGCTCTAGCGAGTGATATTTGGATATTTTTGAAGTTATAGAACACATGTAAGGTTCTTACCAGGATTTGAACCCGGGTCACCGGCGTGGAAGATTAAAATTGAAACCATTAGGCCATCATTGCACACTGCTAGGGTGTCATTTCATAAAATATATATACACAGACGGATATTATAAAAATACATGAGTAGACTTTATAGTTCATCATTGATTGATGCCATTAAAACCTCATTAAATATGTTTAATGAATATTTAATTATTTATTAGGGACACGAACGCGCCGCGAGCTGGTTTCTTTAAGAAGGCCGCTGGCGCAGTTAACATATAAACACTCGAGATGAAATAAAGATAAAAGATAAGTTTTTGTGAACAACACAAGTATTTTTTGCTTGTTAGCTTTTTAGTACGCCATTTCCTAAGAAATGTCCGTTATTTTTTCATCATACGTATAGTAATCAAGTGAATTATAGTTGAAGAGGATACGTTAATATACTTCGTGAATATTAAACAGATTTCTTTGATAATGTCCCTGTAACGTCGCATAGTGAAATGCCTGTGTTTTTAATATCAAAGACCATCTGAATATAGTCCTCTCGCATTCTATTTCGACTGCACCGTCAATCCGCCGCCTGCACCTGCGTCCCCTTATTATTAGGCGTCGCGACGCCGGCCGTTGACCCCGCCGACCTGTTTTTCGAAATAGAGCGCGCGCGCGTGCCAGACGCGGCGCTTTGTCAAACATTTAGCTGGAAATAGGCTGTGTATCCTCTACGGCGCTGCCAACTAAGTTTCGATACCACGATATAAGTAGCTAGAGACGGTATTGGGTATCTTTCATAAATTCCTTAACGAAATAGTCTTTCAAATATTATCTGGGCATCCCTCTTTATGTTCTGCAAACAGTTGAAACCTATGGAAGGATATGGAAAAAAATTAGAAGTTATAAATGTTCCATAAACATATTGTAAAATTATGTCAACACCACAGTTGTAATCTTTATATGTAAGTTAATTTTTTATATTACTTCTTTAGCTTTTACTGTGGAACCAAGGGTATCTTTAGTTGTTACTATATTTAAAATTAGAATTACTGATACGTTTACAAATTAACCGAAACAGAACAAAGGTACGTCTACCATTCGACGAGATTGTTTTGATATTAATTTCCCTTCAAATGTTGCTATTAACTTTATATATCTAAGCGAGGATATTTTATTCCGCGTCGTAAAAGAATTCCTCGTGTTATTGCATCACGTTTACGGCCTAAGGGTTTTTTCACATGTTATTACGTCCATATGTCACTTGACCGGGTGAAGCGAAAAGATTTGTTCCTTACTCTTACATCGTAGTTTTAATCTAAAGTACCGATTCGTTTCTTTGTAGAAAATTTTGGATTATTAAAACCTAAGTTCTTTCAAGAATTCCATAATCCGTTCATTCCAACATATCCTATGGTTTTAAGATATACTAGTCACAAAAATTAAGGGATATAAAAAAAAATCCTGTACGATCATTATTTCCGGAGTTATTGAATATCAAAGTCAAAAGGAACTTTTTTGCTTTGATTGACGATAACTCCGCGGCAAATCGTCGTACAGGCTTTTTGAATACGCCAAATTAAAGAGTATTAAATTTCCTAAAAGAGCTTTTGAACGAAACAATCAAAAAAATTTTTTTGAAGCCCGTGGACCTTTTTTTAGACGGGAAAAAATTTGGAAAAATTTTTTTTCGGCAGTTTTCTTAGGATTTCTCCAGACCTGGACATGACAAAAATTTTTCTTAGTGAGATCTGAAAACTAGACACTTGAAACTACAATTTGCTTTTTTTATTTTTTCTGTACGACCATTTTCCTCGGAGTTACAGCTTGTTGAAAATCACCCAAAAATTTGGA
>DWEL01000002.1:0-20328 GCA_018245955.1 Myscelus nobilis
TGAAAATGAAATAGTAAACACTTTATGGCTATTGAATCACAATCATGCGTGACTCATATTGATTTACATTTTGTGGTGGTGTTTTTTATAAACTGTGTGAAATCTGCCAATCCGCACTTGGCCACCGTGATAGATTCTACCTAAACCTTCTCACTGGGAGGCGATCCGTGCCCAGTAGTGGAACAATAACAGGGTTGTCAAAGAAATTTATAATATCTAATAAGTTCAAATTTGCTTTATGTTCCATTCTGAGGGCTGTTCGAACTTAGCCCTCAAAAGCAGCTATGCGGATGGTTTCAACTGAACTCATCTTTTGAATTTCAACGAAGTAGATATATAGTGCACTAGCTACAGTTAACATTTGATACAAGCTCAAAGAAACCAAAGCTAACACTCAGAATAATAAAACCATTATCGTTTTCTATAATTCCTATAAAAGGCAAAAATAACACGAATTACTTTCGTATGTTTATGGCAAAACTAAATAAACATTTTTATTAAAATGGGATTTTTTTTGTTTAATTCAGTTACCTTTTAAATTCCTAACATACTAAAATGTTGAGATATTTAGAAATCGAAAGTCACTTTTCTATTTTAAATTATAGCCGTACAACGCATTGTTGTTTATCGTTAATCAAAGCTAAAATTTAAGCAATGCTGGATAAATTTAATGTATGATAAATATAAACAAACATAAACAAACAAAACTAGAAAAAAATTACCAATTGTAATCCGATACGAACATTGAGTCAATGAAGTGTGGTGTACCTAGTGGTGGCGTTTTTGCGCTCAGGCGTTTTAACCATCGGTTTTCTATTTCGATGTACGACTGAGAACTATAGAATAATAGCGTCATTACATTGTACAAAGCGAAAAACACGGACAAGTCTCGTTACGGCGTTTTCACTCTTTCTTAGCGTCTGCGATCAATGAAAACGGCGTCAACTTTTCACCGACATCGTTATTAACGAGGTCAACGACCATACATTTGCATTTATCCAATTATCTGTATATGTATCCATCCATTCGATTGTCTGTGTCTATATGCGCGCCAAGAGAAATACTGCAATTGCGATTGTGTTACGTTGTCAACTGAGCTTTGCAAGACCTAATCGATCGTAATATTACTAACAACATTGCATTTGCTGAGAAGTTTGGGTGTAGAAAAGGAAATTATATATTTATTGCTCAACGGTTTGTAACGGTTATACTTAATGCTTGGTGTATATCAAATAACATGTCAGCTGGGTAGAGCGCTACTGTTATCGAGGCGCAGGCAACGGTAGACGACAGGCTGATGGTCATCTCGTCGTGCTGTCTGGTTCCGTCCATAGCGCAGATAGAACGCGCTCATCGCTCATTATAACGTAACAGCTTAACTGTAGTACGTCTCGGTGCTTGGTTCCACTTTATATGTATAAAAAAAACATAGAAAAACTACACAACGTAATCTCATACTTCCGTTTCGTTAGTTAGCGGTTTTTATTGTGCTCAAAAATGTTGTCACATGCATGTTGTTGTTGTGAGGTATACCGTGGAGTTGTGCATAATAGTGATAAGGTTTTGTTATACTAAACTATTAAACGTTTTCAAAATAATAGTAAAAATAAAAGCCGAACATTGCCATTGCCAAAAGGTGCAACATATATAAATTTTTCTCATTCATTTAATTTGAAATAATACTAATTATATTAGCATTAAAATGAAGGTAAATAACGTTTGCTGGCTGCAGGTAATTGCATTAAATTGGCGTCCATTGTTAGAATGATTTGTGGTTATTAAAATAATTGCAATGAAATATTTATCACCTGGGAATTATTCATATTTTTTTATTTAATTAGACAATTTCTCTTATCATTTCTTAAACTGTTACCTACGTTGGTTTATATTAACTGTATTTTCGACATTGAGCAGTTATCTTTCCTCTATCACATCGTTCTCGTAATAAAAAAAAATTTTATCATTATATATCCAACTTGTATAATTGTCAAGTAACTGTGTTTGTACTGTTTTCTGCCGTCAAAGAAGCTCGCTTTCAAGATATTTCCATATAAAAAGACCGTCGGCCTTGAAGCCATACGTACTTACATTTAAGAAATAACCGTAGCACTTTCGTTTATTCTCAAAATCGTTACCCAAAATAAGCAGTTACGTTGACTTTTAAGCCGTAAGTTCTGTCGAAATTTATTTTTTACTGGGTTGTTTAATTCAACCGTTATTCTATCAAACTACGTAATTCGAGTAGAACATAAGTTCCAAGTAAATATTGATACCTTTAAATGGTGATAAAAAAAGTAATCTGCTCTGATACAAAAACCTCTAAACAATAGTTTACGTGCATAATACACAATATTAGGCTATTTAAACAAATCGTTTGCTCTGTTTGTGTAAAATGATATTAATCGCCATTTTAAAATATTTTTTCGATGTGATATAAAAGTTCTTTACATTTTTTACTAGTCTCCAATAAGTATAATGAAATGAATAACCCGATCAAAAGTTTAATGTTTGTGCGAACATCGCCGCTTCTTGCTTTTTGCTTACACATAATATATACAGAGAAATACTTCTTTAGTACAATTCAGTTACGTAACTATCGTTTCTCCATACTTTGTACATGTTATGTAAGTAAATACTGTTAAATTATTTATATTTGACGTTTATAAGAGATTGACGGTTAAATTGAGTAATTATACCATTATTTACTTGGAGTAAAAATTTTAGCGGTTCTCAAAAGGATTTTTAGCAAAAATTGCGAATGAACCTACGATTTCGCAACGTCATCGAAAATAAATTAATACTATATTATGTACCTACATAATTGAATACAAACGTTCGATAAAAGTGTTTACGCATTAGTCACGTTACGAGCTTTACTGTTGTCGGGCGACACTTAACTGAACGTTGGCTTTCTCTGCGTAAAAGTTAACGGCGGATTATGCTGTATCGCCGTACTGACCGTACACATTTCGCAGCGGCACTCCTGTTATAATTTCCTGTTGCTAACATAACGTTGGCGCGCATACAATCTGACGGGATTATGGCAGGCGAATGACGAGTAACATCACGTTTTAGTGGCATACGAATATTCTTTATACTTCATAAAAAGTAGAGTGCGTAGTATTGCATTTCATTATCATATTTTACTGCATTCTCGAGAGCACAATTAGGTACAGTTTATAAGGTAGCAAGTTTTGTACATTCAACATTATGTGTGGAGTTTTTTTCATTAAACATCTTCACTGTCGATCACAACGTACCCAGCTGTTTTACAAGTTGGCATTAATTCAATGTTCCTCTTACTTTTTGCTTATCTGAATGTAGTCCAATAAGTAGAATTAATACGACATTCAGCCCCAAGAATCGAATTATCTTCGCACTATTTTTCATGCATTTTATCTTCAATTTTCGTTCTTTCGTTTCCTTTTACCTATAATGCAGTCATCCAGTGTTAGGAGCTAGTAATGTCCCGAAAGTGGATTTAGTTTAGAATTTTTTTTGCTTGAAAGTTCACTAATGTACAAGGCATGGTCACATGCTATTTAATTTTCGAATAGTTTATTTCAATACTAAGCGAGCGAGTTAACCGAATACCATAGCGAGCATCTCGAAGGTTACCATATTGATTCAATGATACTGAAAAGGGATTATGATGCACATAGCGCGTAAAAGTTGTAGTGGTAGTACTTGGAACCCGAGCCACCATTATGATTCATACAGAGTTTATAGAGGGCCAGTGACCATATGGCGCGCGGAATGTTTTAAGCTTGACCACGGTCTAGCAGGCGACAGTGCGAGCGTGCGGCTGCGTTATCTGTACTGCCTAATATTGCAGTATCAATATGAATAGAGTTTCTTAGAATTAACTACATTTAACTACAATTTATTCTCACCGATTTACCTCATTATGACAACAACATAAATTGCAAGTAATATTAAAATTATACTCTTATGTATGACATATTTATATTACTTAAAAAAAAAGCAATTGAAGCATAAAACAAAAGCACATAGGCACCTTCGATTATATAATTAATTAAAATAATTCATAAAATATTCTTAACCAATAAAATCGCCTATTATGTGAAATTCGATTGTTTTTTCGGACCCAATTTCGTTGGTATTTTAATCATATAGTTATATTTATATATTGGTGAGGGGTTGGAACGCAGGTTGCAATCAATACACACGCGGCGCTGACTCTAATGCAATTGCGGTTAACATTTACGACATCGCGAACCTGTTGTGAATTACACAAGACCCGATGGTTAGGGTTAAAAGGTAAACGGATTGTTTTCGTTTCGAATTGTCGCATTGTTATATCTGTTTAATGATTTTTTTATTTTCTGATCGTTGTATACTATACTTTATATAAGTATCTAGATATTTTCTGTGACGCGGATTTCCATTTGCAATTATAATATTAATCTTTACAGTAAATAAGTCGCATAAAGATTATTTTACTTTCTTTGACCTTGACCTATAAATCAATTAGTCGGAGAGATTGTATTAAAAATTTCACCTGGTATATTTGTAGATTGTTTATAATTTAGAACTGGATCAATTACGTATATTATTCAAAATATGTCACAATATACAAATTTTAAGACCGGTATTATTAAAGAAGAGACTTCAAGTACTTTACGGAGTGTAACAGTACAGTACCACAGTACCTGTGGGTTAAATATATGAGTGCGTTTACTGCATTTATGTAGGTAATTTATTAATACAATTTTGTTACATGCTTTGGACATGCTCAAGTCCACCGAAAAGGCGTTCGTAATAAGATCCGAGCTGTATGCACGAAAATAGACGCGCCAAAAGAGCGCACGCGCTTCGTCACAGCGGTGAATCATGCGCATCTGAGAGAAGTAGACGCTGGAGTATTGGCTGCTGCCATATATTTCTCCACCGCTGTCGTTCTATCTAGTGAACACGAAACGGTGTCTTGTAGATAATAAAAAACCCCTTAGATTTTTTCTCTGCGCAGTACGGTGTTTACGCTCAACTAGACGCCGTCAAGAAAATTTAATTGGATGATAAAAGTGCTCGGAGCAAACTAAATTGGCAAATTCGATATTCGATCAATAGTCTGACCGAAAATGCACATCCTTAAATGTAATATAAAACTTTGTATTTAAATGAGAAATTGAATCCCGATTGATGCTGTTTTTATTAATGACCAGTTGTTTGTAGGTATAAAGTCTTTGAAAGACTTAATAATAGCTTTCTAATACATTTCGAATTAATTTTAACCTATACAACGTTGAACCTATAAAAGTTGAAGTAAATTATTTTGGTTACTATAATCTACTATTCCATGTCTAAAAATGAAATGAAAAATATATAATTTTATGTCTACCAAACCTGAATATAGGTATTTATCACAGAGAGGTAGTCTTTCTTTTTCAAGATACGGAAATGAAATCTTTGTACATTGTTATGTATGTATTGATATAATATGTCGTTACATCACAACTGTATTACGTGTGGCTACAACCACGCTATAGGTAGTATGGAATACCGCTGAGTAACGGGCTTACTTAATCCCGTGAGCTTATTTCACCTCATTGCAGCCGTGATGGTTACAAAACACGCATACACGAGTAACAAGCTGCTATTTTAGTGACCTTATAAGCCGCCTTAAACTTGTCTGCTGGGTTTTTTGTTTTGTTTTAATACTTCTTTTGACCGATGACAATCAAGGTCTATTAAACAGACATCTGAAGTACAGGGGCGCATGTTACATAAGCGAAAACAAGCGAATGTTGTCCAATATATTTTCTTATTATTTTATAACTTCAATTACATTTAATATTTAGTTCGTTATTTTTCTCGCATACTGCTCTTGTTTGTATAATATTTTTCTAAAAATTAGCCGATATTGGTAGGTTGCTTATAAATGAATCGGTAAAACAACCACTTAAAAAAAAGCTGATAACTTCTCGGCTACCGCTACACCTTTGTACCGTTATTATACACTGACTCTCTATTCATCAAATGCTATTCATATTTCAGTTTTATTTGATACCAGCCTTTCTATTTTCATTTCATTTACATGAGTGCGGGAATAAACAGTTTTTGTATTAATTAGAGAAACGATGAGAGTGAGAATTTTTATCTGATCGGTATGAGATTAAAGCAGTTTGTACGCAGCAGTTTATACATTTACCAAAAGTAGAAATAAGTTCGTACTGAGTATTTGAGTTGGTATCGAGAAATTCACAAAGTCTTTCTTTTTGTTACAGTGGAGAGCACTGGTGGCGAACGATTGCCCATCACGGCAGGCAGGCCTGGGGATCCGTCTCCACCAATATTTGAGCAAATATTCAAAAATGCGAGGTTCGCACAAGGAGGTAATGCAAAATTTGAAGGAAAGCTTAGAGGAAATCCTACACCAGTAGTATCGTGGACCAGAAAGAAAGCACCTTTAGTGGAATGTAATAAATATAGTATGACCTATAATGAGCAAACTGGTGATTTATCACTACTTATCAAACAGATCGGACCGGGGGATGAGGGTGAATACACGTGCACTGCTCGTAACCAATATGGTGAAGCTATTTGCTCAGTGTATATCCAACCTGAAGGCGTTCCTATGCCCGCGCATCATGCTTCACAACAACAACAAAGTTACCGTCACGTCAGTGAAAGTGTCGAGCACAAATCTTACGGCACTCAAGGATACCAAACGGAACAATCCCGACAAACACAGAAAGTCGCATACACCAATGGCAGTGACTATTCAACTGTAGAAGATTTCAAAGTAGATACTTTTGAGTATAGGCTTCTCCGAGAAGTATCTTTCAGAGAGTCGATCACAAAAAGATATGTCGGAGAAACGGATATTCACATAACTACAGAAATTGATAATACTCTGGGAGCGGTATCTCCTCCTAAAATAGCACAGAAACCTAGAAATTCAAAACTGACGGAAGGAGCTGATGCGCAGTTCCAGGTACAATTATCTGGCAATCCTAGACCCCGCGTCACTTGGTTTAAAAACGGTCAAAGGATTGTTAATTCAAATAAACATCAGATTATTACATCCCACAATCAAACGATACTTAGGGTGAAAAGTACACAAAAATCTGATTCTGGTCATTACACATTATTGGCTGAAAATCCTAATGGTTGTATAGTAACATCCGCATACCTCGCAGTGGAATCTCCGCAAGAAACTTATGTTCAAGATCAAAAGTCACAGTATATAATAGAATCCCAACAAGTGGGAATGGAAGAAAGAGTTGAAATAACTGAAAAAGCTCTCGCTCCGCAATTTGTGAAAGTCTGCCAAGACCGTGATGTTACGGAAGGAAAGATGACGCGATTCGATTGCCGCGTCACTGGCAGACCTTATCCAGAAGTCACGTGGTTCATTAACGATAAACAAATTCGAGACGATTATAATCATAAAATTTTAGTTAACGAATCGGGCAACCATGCACTTATGATTACAAACGTCAGTTTAAGTGACAGTGGTGTAGTTACTTGCGTGGCACGAAACAAAAGTGGTGAAACGTCGTTCCAGTGTCGTTTGAACGTAATTGAAAAAGAGCAAGTAGTTGCTCCAAAGTTCATAGAACGCTTCAGCACTTTAAGTATTAGAGAAGGCGAACCTGTAATATTAAACGCGCGTGCAGTTGGCACACCTACACCTCGTATCACTTGGCAGAAGGACGGCGTACCGATTATACCCAATCCAGAATTACGAATTACTACCGAAGGTGGAGCCTCGACACTGGACATTCAGCGAGCTAAGGCGTCGGATGCGGCATGGTATCAGTGCACCGCCCAGAATGTCGCAGGTTCCACCGCAACACGAGCAAGGCTCTACGTAGAAGTTCCTAAAGAGCCTCCGGTCGAACAAAAACGGCTACACTTACCGCGGCCTAGTAAAATTATTGAACCAGAGTAAGTATTTTTAATAGTAAAGGAATATACTCTTTGTGTGAATGTGTCTTCAGTTAAAAATTAACTTTACCCACGCTTAACAAAGGAACTTAAAAACGATTGCAGGCAATTTTTATATGCATACATATTAACTTGCATCATACTATTAGAGATCTAGTCGTTTGTATACGGATTTTGTATTTGAATCAATATTTTTCACCTTAGAGAAATTTCTTAGGTCACCTTTGTACATAGTTTAGTTATGTGCTGTCGCTGTGGGATTCGTGTATATATTTATTAAATTGAATTGTTGTAATTTTAGGCCGGCTCCTGGACCAGAAATCATATATTTAAGGCACGTAGAAAGAGCACGACCCTATGTGCCTCCCGGCGAGGAGGATAGAGTGTATCCTCCACCGCAGTTCATAATACCACTGAAAAGTGTAAGCCAAATGGAAGGTGGTAAAATACATTTTGAGACTAGGATAGAGCCTGTTGGCGACCCATCGATGAAAATAGAATGGTTGAAAAATGGACAAAGTATCGAAGCCAGTAAGTTGAGAAATTTGTTCATATTTGTTTGTTACTTAATATAAATTTTTGTTTTCATAATTGAATAAAAGTAGAATAAAAACAGTAAGTGATCATATTATTAATAAAGTGCATCATAGCGTAAAATTGTATTGATAAACTAAAAATTAAATGTTGTATTGCCTGATTTACAAGTTCTTTTTAATTTAATATTTTTGCAGGTTCCAGATTTACATCAATATTTCGATTTGGTTATATATCCCTTGATATGCTCAGTCTGAATATTCAGGATAGTGGCGAATATACATGTAGAGCTATTAGTGCTACTGGTATGGCTGAAACCAAAGCAGTGTTACAAGTACAACCAAGGGCAACAATAGAAAGAACGAGTCAACATCCAGAGAGTTTACAGTATATTCAGCACCTTGAAGATTATGCCAAATACCAGCATCAGGAGTCAACTGAGGAACAAATATCTCAAAAACCGCAATTTATTAGACCTTTACAAGATCTTGGAGAACTTCAAGAGGGCAGAAATGCTCACTTTGAAGCTCAACTAACCCCAGTTAGCGACCCTACTATGAGAGTGGAGTGGTACAAAGACGGCAGACCAATTACAGCCAGCTCGCGAATCACAGCAATCTTCAACTTCGGCTACGTCTCCCTTAACATCATGCACCTACGGGCTGAAGATGCAGGTTCGTATACAGTGAGGGCTGTGAACAAACTTGGTGAAGCTATTAGTACCGCTACAATCAGAGTAGCTGCTAGGAGTACAGTGACTGCTGATCTTGGTATCCCAGAACAACGAAGATATATTGAAAAGACTGAGCAGCTCGAGGCTTATCAACATCAACAACATCAAAAATATTATCAAGAAATACCAGAAAGTACTCAAAAACCAGAATTCAAAACGCCAATCAAAGACCAAATAAATATCAAAGAAGGTGGGTTTGCCCATTTCGAAGCTCGTCTAGAACCAATAGGTGATTCTACATTAAAAGTAGAATGGTTAAAAGATGGACGTCCCGTTGAGGCTAGTTCAAGAATAACTACTTTCTTCAATTTCGGATATGTAGCATTAACAATAAAATCTGTAACTGTACATGACGCTGGCCATTACACATGTCGAGCTTTTAACGCTCTTGGCCAAGCAATGACAAATGCGAATCTCACAATTGTAACAAAAAAAGATATCATTGCGGAATCGCAGCATCCGGGTGGTCTCGAAAAAATTCAATACTTAGAAGATTCCAGCAAGTATTCTAGGAGATCTGAAGAAGAAGTCAGGGTTACTCAGAAACCAAGATTTTTAGGCCCCCTTAAAGGTACTAACAAAATAGTGGAAGGGCAAAGCGCTCATTTTGAAGCGCGAGTAGAACCACAGAGTGACCTGACAATGTCTGTTGAATGGTACTTTAATGGAAAACAGATTAAAACAGCCAATCGCATTCAAACCTATCACGATTTTGGATATGTTGCATTAGACATATCAAGCGTGCGAGCTGAAGATTCCGGCGTTTATACAGTTGTGGCACGCAATGCTGCTGGAGAAGCACAGCTAAGTGCTTCTATGGTCGTCGAAAGTACGTATATAGTCATTTATGTTATCAATATACTTGTAAATTTATACATAAATATAATATTCGGATATCGTTTAATTCATAATTAAATTACGTTGTTTATATTATCAACTGTGTTGATATAGTAGTTATCTGAAAACAAACATGACATTTTCTTACACGAGTACGTCTGTTTGCAATGAATCCTTAAAGTGATCACCTACATCGAATAAGTTCAAGTTTTTTCCAAACGTATTAAATTCTATGAAAATTAAAAATACATATATTTTTATCAACAATTTAATTTACGATTACTATGATGTTTGTGTGAATTTCAATGTTATAATTTAATATTCACATATCCAGCGGCAATTCCTTCTAATGTAATACGTTAAATTACATAATATAATATTTTTAATTTTAGCACGTTCGAGTATTGACACATCAAGTATTCATCATGGTTTATATGAGAAAACACGCCACATGGAAGAGTCAAAATTTGTTGAACCTATGTACCATATTGAAGAAATATCCAAATCAAAGCCAGTTTTCGTCCAACCACTGTCAGATCCACCTCTTGTTTCAGAAGGCAAAAACATTCATTTAGAGTGCAGATTGGAGCCTATGGGTGATCCTACAATGAGAGTTGAGTGGTTTCATAATGGACGAGCCGTTACAGTAGGTTCAAGGTTTAGAACTTATTATGATTTTGGATTTGTGGCTTTAGATATTATTCATGCTACATCAGCTGATTCTGGAGAGTACACCGTAAGAGCAGTTAATCACTTAGGCTCAGCTCACACTTCAGCAATGGTTCGTGTGATAGAAAGATCTGACATTGTCACTGAAACTCAAAATGAAATGGCTATTGAACAAATTCAAATGCTAGAAGATGCTTCAAGGCGTTCAAAGCATGTTCAAGAAGATATAACAGTAATTCAAGCACCTCAGTTTTCAAGAGCGTTACACAATATAGAGACTGTAGAAGGTACCAACGTTCACCTCGAATGTCGTTTGCAGCCTGTTGGTGATCCTACTATGAGAGTTGAATGGTTTTGCAATGGCAGACCTATTAAAACTGGCCACAGATTTAGACCGGCTTATGAGTTCGATTATGTTGCTTTAGATCTCTTAAGCGTATATCCAGAAGATTCGGGTGTCTATACATGTCAAGCAACTAATCAGTTAGGTGAAGCGGTAACTTCCTGCGCTTTGCGTGTTATCGCCAAAAAAGATTTAATTCTTGAATCTCAACATCCATCCGGGTTAGAAAAAATTCAATATTTAGAAGACGCTTCTCGTTACAAAAAATCAGAGGTTATTGATGAATTTGTGAATATTAAACCGAGATTTGTAACTAAGCCGAAATCTATTGAGAATGTTAAAGAAGGTCAACATGTTCACTTTGAATGCAAGCTTGAACCAGTTACTGACTCTAACTTAAAAGTTGAGTGGTTTAAAAATGGCCATCCAGTCACCATTGGCCACAGATTTAGACCTATTCATGATTTCGGTTATGTTGCTCTTGACATAATTGATTTAATTGCCGAAGATTCAGGTATATATACATGTAGAGCAGTTAACTTAGTCGGCACTGATGAAGTAAGCTGCAGGTTAACTTGCCGTAGCACAGCTGATATTATTAAAGCAACACAAAATGAAGCTGGATTAGAACAAATACAAGTTCTTGAAGATAGATCAAGATATCATAGAACTGATGTCGTAGATGAAATAACGACTCAAGCACCAATATTTACAACTTCGCTTAAAAATGTTGAAATCAAAGAAGGGCAACGAGCGCACTTCGAATGCAGGTTGATTCCAGTGTCTGATCCGAGTATGAAAGTGGAGTGGTACCACAATAATAAACCTTTGAAGAGTGGCTCTAGATTTACTGAGACCAATAACTTTGGCTTTGTAGCACTTGACATTTTGTCATGTTTACCTGAAGATTCAGGTACATATACTTGTAGAGCTATCAATGCTTTGGGAGAAGCTGTGACATCTGGAATTTCAGTAGTACATTCCAAGAAGTCAATTTATTTAGAATCCCAACATGAAAGCGCTTTGCCACGATTAAATCAGTTAGATGACGCATCAAGACATCAACGACACGCTACTCAAGAAGAAATTATTACACAGGCACCTGTGTTCACTATGCCAATGAAAGATATTCGAGTAGCAGAAAATCAAGCAGCACATTTCGAGGCTAGACTTATTCCTGTCGGTGATCCTAAATTAAGAGTCGAATGGCTACGAAATGGAGTACCCATAGAAGCCTGTAAGTAAATAAAATTAATAATTCTATAAATATAATGTTACCCAATATTTCGTCGATTTAATAAACCATTTATTTTTAGCTAATCGTTTGACAACAATGCACGACTTCGGATATGTAGCTCTTAATATGAAATACGTTAATCCAGAAGATTCGGGCACGTATACTTGTCGTGCTATCAATGAATTGGGTGAAGCTGTTACATCCTCGACAATGTTTGTACAATGTAAGTTAACTTTATATTGTTTCTGATTTATAACATTTTGTTATATTGTACTAAAAAAAATCAGCACTTAAGTCTGTATACCTACTTAAAAGATTTAGAATATACTTACTGAAGGTTCTAAATGAAAACAAATATTGCTATCGCAAATATTCTATTTACTATGTATTTGTTTTACTGAATGACGTTTCCAGTAGCGAACCAGATACCCAGTTTAGTATCCATGCTACTTTTTCTTTACTGTATGTACGTAATTAAATTTTAAGACGTGACTTATCTTTCACTTTATGTTTTTTCAGCCAAAGCCTCCCTTCAGTTAGAGTCTCAACATGAAACTGCCTTAGAAAAAATACAGCAGCTAGAAGATTCGTCACGATACAGACGCAAAGAAGATGTAGAAGTTGCTGTTAATCAGGCGCCTAGATTTATAACTCAACTTAATGGCCCTACAAAATTAGTGGAAGGACAAAGTGCACACTACGAATGCAGAATTGAACCATACCCAGATCCAAATATGCGGGTTGAATGGTACTTTAATGGAAAAGTTTTACAAAGTGGACATCGGTATCGCACTGCCTACGATTTTGGCTTTGCAGCTCTTGATATTCTTACTGTTTATGGAGAAGATTCTGGTGAATATACGTGCAAAGTAATCAATAACCTGGGACAGGCCGTATCATCCATAAAACTAAACGTTCAATGTAAGTAGCTGTGCATTTTTTATAAATTGCGTGTTTGTTCTACATGTATCACTCTTTTCATATACTTATATATATGCTCATGCTGAGCACACAATTTGCTGTTATATTATTAATTGTTAATTGCAATTTTAGCGAAAGAATCAATTATCAGAGAAACACAGCATGAAAGTGCTTTGGAAAAGATTCAATATCTAGAAGATGATAGCAGGAATAAACGAATCGTGAGAGATGAAAGTTTCGTTGCTGAAAAACCACAATTCGGAAAACCCATTAAGAACGCTAGGGTACCCGAAGGACAACCAGTGCACCTAGAAGCGACACTTACACCTGTTAATGATCCTACAATGCGTGTTGAATGGTACCGCAACGGAAGACCAATTCAGCAAGGCCATAGATTTAAAACAACCAATGACTTTGGATATGTGGCTCTCGACATTCTTTATGCTTATGCTGAAGATACAGGCACTTATATGTGTAAAGCTACTAACGCTGTAGGTGAAGCTGTCACAACAAGTTCTGTGCAAGTAGACGGTAAGCATCAAAGCATTATAAAAACGTGTCATTCTTGTAACGCTAATTCTAGACGCATGACGAGTCATATATATAATAATAAGAATGCTTTTCTATTCTTAAATTCCTTTTTTCAGCTAAAGCTTCGTTGTATTTGGACACATTAGATGAACAACGTTTGAAAAAGATTCAAGAGCTTGAAAGGTATGAAAGACCGAAAGCAGTTGAAGAGGAAACACCCGGTCAAAGACCTGTATTTTTAACTGCTTTAACTAGTCTTGAAAATCTAAAAGAAGGTGATCGTGCACACTTTGAATGCCGAGTGGAACCAATAAATGATCCCGTTCTGAAAATCGAGTGGTTCCTAAATGGGAAAAAGATAAAAACCGGTCACAGGTACAGAACCACCCATGACTTTGGTTACGTGGCATTAGATATTTTATACACATACGCGGAGGACTCTGGAACTTATATGTGTAAAGCCACTAACGACCTCGGTGAAGCAGTTAATACATGCACGTTAAAGGTTGCAGGTAAGTTTCCTACAAATTGCATTAGTAGCAACTAATAGAAAAATATCTGTTGTATCCTAGAATATGCTAGCTTTACAATGATTGCATTTAATTTTCTATACCTTTAATACGGTTATGCATCCCCCAGGCTATGAGGTAGGTCAGGAGAAAAAGCTGGGGGAAAGAACGCCATTCTCTTTAAACAAATATTAAATTGACAGGATTTGAACAAAGTATTGGAAATCCAATTTCCATACCATAAGATCTTTGTTACTACTATACAATATTTATATATATTATCTGCGCCTTTAAGATGTATTTTAGTATTTTAAATTATGCAAGCGCAGTTTGTTATATTTTGTTTAAAATAAGCGTAACTAATTTGAACAATAATTCTATTCTAGGGCACAGAAGTATTATTTTGGATACACAGCATCCTAATGGACTAGAAAAAATTAGGCAGTTAGAAGCACAAGGACATCACACCAGAATGGAAGTTGAGGAGCCTAAAATATCTCCTCCTAGATTTGTTACAGAACTCAGAGGAACAACACATGTATTTGAAGGCCAGACTGCTCACTTTGAATGTCAAGTCGAGCCTGTCCACGATCCTAATCTACGTATAGAATTCTACCACAACGGCAAAGCCCTGCAATCTGCGTCCCGGTTCCATATCACTTTTGATTTTGGTTACGTGTCATTAGATATTCAACATTGCGTCCCCGAAGACGCCGGAGAGTATTCCGTCAAAGCTATTAATGCTCTTGGGCAGTGTACTTCTGCGATATCCATGACAGTAACCGCAAAAGGTAGTATAATATCGGAATCTCAACGTCCTGAAGGTCTAGAGAAAATCCGCGAATTAGAATCAGCAGAACCGTTTAAACGCCCAGAAATTCCAGAACCTGTTACGAGACAGCGACCTGTTTTTACTCAACCGTTACAGAATATTGATAACATTCAAGAAGGCCAAACAGCACACTTTGACTGTCGTCTCATTCCTGTTGGAGATCCTACTCTGAAAGTGGAATGGTTTAGAAATGAAAAACTAATTGAAGACAGTTCTAGAATCACAAAAACACATGATTTTGGATACGTTTCAATGACGATAACCCACGTTCGAGATGAAGATGAGGGAGTCTATATGTGCAGAGCTTCAAATCTATTGGGAGAAGCAGTTACAACTGCAGCGATGAGAATAAAGAGTAAGTACGGCTCCTTTACTTTAAATTAGCATTTAAATTTAGTCATTTCAAAATGAAGGTATGCTCATCTGTTTACTGATAACTACTGTAATTTTTGCAAGCAAATAATTATTCCATTCATTGTTTCAATAACAGCCAAAGCATCAATCCAAATGGATACCCAACATCCAGAGGGTATGAAGAAGATCCAACGTTTAGAAGAACCTCAGCCCAAGAGAGCAGATGAGCCGGAGCGTGAATTCGAAAAACCAATATTTACTCAGGTTCTTACTGGACCGTCTGAGCTTTGGGAAGGACAGCATGCGCACTATGAAGCAAGAGTTGTACCGGTTGGGGATCCAAGTTTGCGATTCGAATGGTATATCAATGGAGTGGAACTTAAAATGGGTAAGATTAGACACGTGTCTTACATTATACTTTAAATTTGAACAAAATCTATAAAGTTACGAAACACTAAAATTAATAAATTTTAGCCTTTGCTTAGATGGACCAACAAATTATGTATTTTATATATAGTTTTCAATTTATATTCAATATACTATGAATTATTCCTCAGGTTCACGATTCCGCACCACACATGACTTTGGTTTCGTTACACTGGATATCAATTCAGTTGTAGCTGAAGATGCTGGGTTGTACATGTGTAAGGCCATTAATAAAGCAGGCAGTACAGTATCTTCGACCTCATTAAAGGTCAAGACTAAATCAACGATAGTGGATCAGGCGATGAGACCTGAATCTTGGGAACAAATTCAATTAAAGGAAGCAGCGATGAACAAAGTACCGGAAATGTTTATCGATTCAGGAATACAACAAGCACCTATTTTCACCACACATCTTAAGAGTTACGATAAACTTGTTGAAGGACAACATGTTTATTTGGAAGCACAGGTTGAACCTCGCACTGATCCTAATCTAAAGATTGAGTGGTTCAAAAACGGAGTATCATTAACAACCGGTTCAAGGTTAAAGAGCACTTTCGATTTTGGTTTAGTAACTCTTTCAATCAACTCACTAAGGATTGATGATTCTGGTATATACACTTGTAAAGCGACAAATCTTATGGGTGAAGCAGTTTCTACAGCCTCAATTAAAATCGAAGACCGTCATTGGCTGTTAGGTGAAACACTGCATCCCGAATCATTGGACAGAATCGGTGCCTTAGAACAACCAAAACAATCAAAAATTGAATCTCCTGAACCTGTGTATGAGACACCAGTATTCATTTCTCACCTGAATAATATAGTATGCAAAGAGGGTGACAATATACACTTCGAATGCAACGTCGAACCTTCTAGAGATCCGACCTTAAAAATAGAATGGTTCTTTAACAACAAACCTCTACCATCAGGTACTAGGTACAAGACAACACATGATTTTAGTTATGTGGCTTTAGATATGGTACATACATATGAGGAAGATTCCGGTATATATACGTGTAAAGCAACTAATAGCAAAGGCTCAGCTACGACCTCGGGATCCTTAAGATGCACAGGAGATAAACATATTTACCTGGATACTCAACATCCGCAAGGCAAGGCTGGATTAGAGGCTGTGGAACAAGCAGAAGAAGCTAGACTTTCTAAATCAAGAAGAACGTCTTTACCTGACGCTGAATATCCCAAACCGGAATGGATTGTGCCTATTGCCGCTGAGCATCAATTAGTAGAAGGACAAGCGCTTCATTTCGAAGGTCAAGTAGAACCTAAGAATGATCCTAATTTGATAATAGAATGGTACTTTAACGGAAAAGTATTAGAGCAAGGTTCTAGATTTAAATTGACCAGTGATTTTGGTTTCGTGACTTTAGATCTTGTTGATGTATATGAAAGAGATAGCGGAATTTACACTTGTAAGGCATATAATAAGAGGGGAGAAGCCTTTACTTCTTCCACTGTGTATTGCACTAGTAAAGAAAATTTGATTGAACGCACTCAACATCCAAAGGGTGCTGAAGGCCTAGAAAAAATTCAAAATCTCGAAGATTCTCTTCGAAGGGAACCAGGTCAAGGCCCAGATGATGATACTGGTAGAGCACCAGAGTTTACCACTGTTTTCCAGGATATTCTTGACATCAGCGAAGGTCAAATAGCTCATTATGAAGCTTCCTTAATTCCTACTGGAGATCAAAGCATGGTGATCGAATGGTTCTACAATGGCAAAACTATAGAAGCTAGTCATCGTATCCGTACCGTTTATGCATTTGGTATGGTCGTCTTAGAAATCTTGGGCACTAAAACGACAGATTCGGGGATATATTCTTGCCGTGCTACAAACAAATGGGGACAAGCAGAAATAAGTGTGAAACTTGAATGTGTTGACAAGAGCAAAGGACAGAAGCCTAGGTTTACTACACATATACAGAGCATTGAAGGCCTTAAAGACGGCCAGTCAGCTCACTTTGAATGTACTGTAGTACCTGTCGATGACCCTGACATGAAGATTGAATGGTATCACAATGGTAACCCCTGCGTCACTCTACAAGAATTAAAACTGTGTCCGATTTTGGATTTGTTGTTTTAGATATAGCATATACTCAAAACCACGACACCGGTGAATATGTCTGCCGTGCTTATAATAAATATGGTGAAGACTTTACAAAAGCTACAATTAATTGCTACGGCAGGAGTGGAGTTTATTTGGACAGCTTACAACCCGATTCCCTAGCTAAAATAAGGGAATTGGAAAGCCTGCAAGGAATGCAACATCAGGCTCCTGCGCCTGCATCTGCGGAACCACCTAAGTTTATTACGCAAATACAAGATGTGACCAAGTTAGTAGAAGGTCAGAGTGCACACTTTGAGGCTCGTTTAGTACCAGTAGACGATCCGGACCTGAAAGTTGAGTGGTTCTATAACGGCAAAAAGTTACCACACGGACACAGATACAGAACCTTCCATGACTTTGGCATTGTTATATTAGATATATTATATTGTTACGAAGAAAACTCCGGGGAATATGAATGTATTGCCACTAATAAACTAGGCAGAGACTCTACCAAAGCGACATTGAAGTGTACTTCGAAGGAAAATTTAATCTTGGACTCGCAACTCCCGCGGGTAAGTAACATAATTTTTTTAAACTGTTCAAGTATTCATTTTATTCGTTTAAATTCGAATATATGTGCCGTTTCATTACAAAATAGAAATATTATGTAATATGAAAGTACTTCAATTGCATAATGTATAAGATGCATAAATTTAAATATATCTTTTGTTGAAGGGCATGGAGGGTGGATTGGAAAAGTTGCAAACCTTGGAAGATTCTATGATACGCAGGAAAGATACAACAGTAGAAGAAAAACGAGGAAAAGCTCCAGTTTTTACAGTTCCGTTGTCAAATATAGAAAATTTAAGGGAAGGGGAGAACGCTCATTTTGAAGCACGTTTGACTCCTACTGATGATCCTCAGTTAAAGGTATATTTTGAAGGATTATTTTATTTGTTGTATGTTCTTAAAAGTAAAAAAAAACAACCTACACAAAATACGTTAAAAATGGTAGATGAATTTTTCAGTTCTATCCTCTGAATTCATTATTATTTATGTCTTAGCATTAGCATTGAAAAGGCTATAAAGAATTTTATTTTTAGGTGGAATGGTATTGGAATGGAAAATCTCTTAAGGCAGGCTCAAGGTTCCGGACTTTCTGCGACTTTGGATTTGTTATTCTTGAAATATCTCCTACTTATCCAGAAGACTCAGGAGAATATTTATGTAGGGCATACAATAACTATGGCGAAGCAGTCACTACTGCCACCATGAAAGTGCAAGGAAAACGAAACATCATATTGGAATCTCAGTTACCAAAAGGTATGGAAGGAACTATTGACAAAATTGCTGCCCTTGAAGGTTATACTGGTATTACGGATGCACCAACGCCTGAAACTGAAAGTGGAAAACCACCAGAATTTATTACGACGCCCTCAGATCTTATTCTTTCAGAGAATTCATCAGCTCATTTCGAATGTCGTTTAGTACCTGTTAACGATTCCAGTATGAGAGTAGAATGGTATCATAACGGTAAAGCACTCTTGACTGGCTCTAGGGTCAAAACTATCAACGACTTTGGGTTTGTGATCTTAGAGATCGGCGGGGTTTACCAACGTGATGCAGGTCTTTATACATGCAAAGCAACGAATCGCCACGGGGAAGCTTCTGTATCCTGCAAGTTGCAAGTCAAGGGTAGACAAGGAATCATTCTTGAGCCTCAGTTGCCATCATCTTTCAAATCAGGCACAGAAAGCATACAAAAATTGGAAGAAACATTGCATAAACGCGAGGAAATAACAATTGAGGATGAAAAACCAAATCCTCCGAAATTCATTGTTGAAATCAAAGATAATCTCGACGTTCCCGAAGGTGGTCCGATTCACTTTGACTGTCGAGTAGAGCCTGTTGGTGATCCAACCATGAGAATTGATTGGTTCCATAATGGTAGACCTTTTGCCACTGGCTCTCGTGTGCACATGCTTAATGACTTTGGTTTCATTGCCTTGGATATCGAATACATATACGCCAGAGATTCAGGAGAGTATACATGCCGTGCAACTAATAAATGGGGATCCGCCACAACCACTGCTAAAATAACATGTAGCGCAAAACGTGATATTGTTTTTGAATCACAGTTGCCACAAGGTATGAGTGGCGAAAAGATCAAAGAATTAGAAAAAGGACGCGTGACAGATACACCTAAAGAAGAACCTGTAGTGAGTACGCCTCCTAAATTTATAACACAGATTCAGTCACATACTGTAGAGGAATCTGAATCTGTACGTTTCGAATGCAGAGTGGAACCGAAGGAAGATCCAAAATTACGTATCGAATGGTATCGCAATGGGAAACTGTTACCTTCTGGCCACAGATACCGTACTGTTTATGACATGGGATTTGTCTCTCTTGATATTTTGTATGTT
>DWEL01000003.1:0-19513 GCA_018245955.1 Myscelus nobilis
CAGCGATTGCAGTCGAATCAGATCGAAACATCAGTCTGAAGTTAGTTGCTAATCAGTGTGAATAAATAAAAACATATTGGCGTTTATATTTATTCAATCGTATTTATGGCGGTGATAGATAATGTATTTTATTTTAGTACTTCGAATAAGGGTGTAAATAATTGTCGTACATCAGAAAATAGAGTATTAACGCTCCGGTCCTCATTACAAGAAACCAATGCACATCGATGAGTTTTTTTTATAACAAACACCAATAGCTGTAATAAATATGTACGTATACCTAAATCAGTATTTGAACATATTTGAACATATTTGAACCTATTTGAACACATTTGTTGCTAGTCATTTATTTTATTGCCGTGAGTTCCGAGTGAGATTTCATGGTAACATCATAATCACGGCTGCTACGGCTATTTTCCAATAAAGTTAATTCGCGATGGCGTATACCATACAATCGCACCTGGTCACACTCTGTTGCAAAACGCATCGTGTGTCCTTCTTGCACCTCCGCATCCTGCCCGCATCAATATTGATTTTAGCAGAACTCCACTGCGAACGCGGGGAATGCACCCCGCGGTGGGGTGCAAGGTAACCTAGGAAACGAGCTCAGCCCGGGCTAGTACATTTAGATCAATACGGAAGCTTATAATATCCTGTCAAACAGGGTGACCAGTTTTCCCGAAAACAGCAGAAAATTGCCATTCACGAATACTAAAATTGACGTAAATAGCAAATTTAATAACGTTAACCGTTACTTTGCTGTTGTAAAGTAAAATTGTTTTGTACTGTACGCAATATATGCAATATTAGTATACGGGCAGCAACAGGTGTTCCGCCTCCGAACGGAATATTGAGAGACACAATAAACTCTGTGTTGGGGCCGCGAAAGCCCTACAGAAATATTGTTACAATGTAAAATTATTACAACACAATCTTAAGATTGAGTAAAGACCATCACTTGAACTGCTGAGGCTTTCGGTGCATTCAAAACTACCACAAATCGTTTTAAGCATAATTAAATCACAGGATTTTTTAAGTTTAATTAATACACTCAAAACATAGTATAGAAAGTCCAGTACATTATATTGGCAATGCATTTAACATTTTATTCTTTATTATTTGAAAACCCAAAAAAAAATTGCAGTCCTTAAAAAATTAAATTCATATACAGCTTAGTAGCGTGGGTGGAATCATCAAAATCTATAATCTGAATTTCTATATGCAATTACTTGCATCCCTTTCTGAACTGATTTATGTTAATTCAAACTTTATCACAGTACACGAAGGTCGCGTTTTATCAGTCCAGGTTGCACTACTTACTCACACCAGCGGGTTGGAGCCTGGGGATTGTCTAGCCCACACCCCCCTTCGGGTATATAAGGGCTCTCAGCTGCCCCGAACGGCAGTCCAAATCGAGCCACCCTCTCTGGCCGTCTGACTACAAAGTGCCGCGAAACGAATCCTTGCTTTATGGGAAATCTCTGCCCAAAGTACTTCCGAAAGAGTTAGAATAAAGAGTGAAATTTTCTCTTAATATTAGATTTATTAACTCTTGATTTCGGGGACATTTTTAATTTGATCGCGTCATCGTGTGAACTGCAGCGATTTTATAATCTTCTTATGAAGAGCTCCTGTTTCCTGTAATCAAGGTATGATTATATTTTTCAAATTCTCGTCTCTCTCGTCCGGCGAAATAATTGATGGCAGCGCATCGCAGCACGGCAGGCAAACAGGTGGTTTTAATTTTTTTAGCCTTCTAGCTGCTGAACTCCCTTACCCTGACTTTGGCGTAACAGGTAAAATAATTGTGACAGTTTCTCGATTTCATGAGATTCAATGTTGATGAAGTGTTTAAATTTTTCTACATGTGAATTAAATTTTTAAAGTAAAAATTTTTGCTGTTGCTTAAAAAATTATATTCCCTTTTTTACTAATTGCAATTTATGGCAACATTAAAATTTATTTATAAGTTGCTAAAAAGAATTGTCGCGTTTGATTAATAAATTGTATTTCAATAATAGTGCCAATTTTAACTGTTTCCAATTTTCTTGGGAAAGTAATGAAAATTTCTTGATTTTATACTATTTTTACATATTTATTTTTTATTCAAAATTTCGTCCTGTTAATATCGGATCACAGCGGCAAATATTTAAAATCGTCGAATTTAGTCGCCTTAAAAAATAAGCACCATACTGGTCATGAATTAGTGAGAGCTGTTCAAAGTCGGTAAGTGTATTTCAAACCTCACAAGTATTTAATAATCCAGCTGCACGACAAGAAATGGACTTTAAAATTTTGCCGCAACACAAATGTAGATTTTGGTAAGTAAATATTTGCTACTTCTGGATCACCCGCAACATTATTTTATATTACTATGTTATTTCATTGCAAAATATGTTTTTCCCTTTAATGTTATAAGTTTTTTTTGCCTTCAAAAGTCAGTGTTAATTTCAGATTTTTCAATTTCGTACACTTGAATGTTTGAATAAAAGTCTTTTTTATAATGTAAACATGAATAAAAAGAGTCTTATTATAAGTACATGAACGAAATTTTCTTTCACGATAAAACAGCTATGAAAAAATAATTTTTCATGTGAATTAAGGTTTTACGTAGGTATTTATTTGGTTTTGTAATAAGCTTAAAAAAAACTAACAGTACAAACAAACGTGCTCATCACACAAATGTTTGTCCCGGGCGAGAATCGAGCCCATAACCTCTGGTTTTGCAGTCAGGGTCTCTAACCACTCTACTACAAGGCCAGTCCCCGATCGCACGCACTACACGCACCATACAAAATGTTAAATTCTATGTGAAGGTTATCTTCGACATTATTGTTATTAAGATTAATTCAGTAGTTTATGTGTTAAAACGTAACACAAACAAAACAGACAGGCGAATTTAAGGAAAAGCCTACCCTTAAGAACTTCGCTTTGCATACAAATCTAACTTTGTATTATTGTATTAGACTAGCCGTTGTCTGTCCAGATTGCGGGGAGAAATTAAAGAAATTTTTATCTTTCTTTCTTCTTTCTAAATTTATGAACATGAACATTTAGGAACTTGAAAATTTATAAACATTTATGAACTTAAAAATGTATGAAATTAGTAATTTACGGAAATGAAAATTTTGAACTTTGAAATTTATTAACTTCTAAATTTATGAACTTGAACATTAAGGAGGTCGAAATTTATTAACTTTAAATTAATTAGTTTGAGAATTAATGAACTGAAATATTTATGAAATTGAAAATATAGCAACTAAAATATTTATGAATTTGGAAATGTATGAACTTGAAAATTTAGGAACTTAAGCATTGCTGAACTTGAAAATTTCTAAACATAAAAATTTAGGAAATTGAAAATTTAGAAACTTGAAATTCATAAACTTCAAAATTTAAAATCTTAAATAAATAAATTTAATTAATTAAAAAAAAATCTTAATAATTCCGGTACTTCAAAATTCTGCAGTTTCAAATGTATTAACATTAATTTAATTCACTTGATAATTTATGAACTAAATAATTTTTGAACTTAACAAATTTTGGAGTTTGAAATTTATTAACTTTAAATTAATTCACTTGAAAATTATTGAACTTAAATATTTATGAACTTGAAAATTTGGAAATGTAAACATTTATGAACTTGAAATAGTATGGACTTGAAAATTTAGGAACTTAAGCATTTATGAACTTGAAAATTTATAAACATCAAAATTTAGGAAATTGAAAGGTTAGGAACTTGAAAATTCATAAACTTTAAAATTTTAAATCTTAAAAATTTCGGAAATTGAAAATTTTGGAGTTTGAAATTTTTTGACTAACTTAATTTACTTGAAAATTTATGAACTTAAATAAATATTTAGGAACTTGAAAACCTAGGAATTTAAAACTTTATAAAAATAAAAATTTTCTTTTTTTTTTGTTTTGAAGAAAAACCGTTGAAAAAAGATCTTGAAGAAATTTTCTTTGCTTGAAATTTTTTTGATAAAAATGAAAAAGTATGAGTATTCATTCAATTTCAAAACTCATTTTCCTTTTTGACGTGTAAGCAGGACACACAAAAAGACAAAAAGATATAACTTTTCACATTTATAATAGGGTGGATTGTAGTTGGATTTTAAAATAATTTAAGTACAGTTCAACATTCAATTCGTATTATAAGCCCATTAATAGCAAATACGATTTTAACTACAGCGGGTAGTTTACAAGTTTTATGATTATTCTAATACTAACCATTGCTTAAAAAGTAAAACTATTTCTTCTTTTTGTCCAAAGGATCACTTCAACTACAAGCGTCGACTTCGGTTGTTTTTCAACGGAGTTCTTCTTAGAACTACGCTCTTGCTTAGAAATATGAGTTCAACCGACTCATCGCCTGACCGTTCCGTGAGATGGGAGGATGAGCTAGAAAGGCTGACCCCTGACGAAATTCGGATTCAAATACAACAGAAAATGCAGATCTATCGCACACTCAGTGAAATGATTGCTCGTTTAGAACGGCAGACTTTGACAAGACGCCACTGTTTGCCACCATATTATTATCCCGAGACACCGAAATGGGACAATGTTCAGCTCGATCGCGCCTTATTCCCATACTGGTACAGTCCATTGCCTTCGAAGAAGGGGCCGGATCGGTTTTGCGGCTTCATTTTGCGATTTGAGTGGTACAGAGAGGCATACCAACGTGGTGGCCAGTCAATCTTTCTATAACAAGAGAAGCTGTTCCGCTGCAGGGCATATTAGGAGGACAGGCATATTCTAGTTGTTGGTTCATTCTAGTAATCATCCCTAAAAGACCCCTGGCTGTGTCTTAAGGATTTTGTATCAGCCAACGATTGGGATTTGGACTGTACTCAGATTACTTCTCCTTGTATTACTATCAAGGAGACTACAAATAAGTACATAATCACAACTTACAGTAGCGCTACTAGCAACTGCTTAGTTGGGACAGATCTGAGCAGATATAGACAACGCAAAAGACGCAATAGAAATTGTATGCTGTGCCATTCTCCACATATAGTCATCTTATATGGAAAGTAAGTGTTATGTATAAAAATAAATTAATTGCATATTAAACAATCGATTTATTAAGACAATAATAATTTGACACTTTATAAAAAAAACCTTTTTGTCTGCAGGATTACTTACTCCGGGCTGGCTCCCGTTTCCCGCACCACGGTAAGTTAGCAATGTTGCGGTCATTTTTTTCAACCAGTGTCATAGATTTGTCTAAGAATTACATAGATAACGATGGTGCATGTTTACGGTTTTGATTTTAAAAATGCAAGATATTAACTTATTGTGTTTTTTACAGATTGGGACAATATGGGTGGCCTGTAACATTACAATAATGTGAACAGACGACAACGAAAAGTGTAAGTTTCATTGAAAATCTTCTTAATGAGGCGGTCATGAATAATAACTTTCAAAACAAAACGGTTCCTTCGTGAAAAAATTTTTTTTTTAATTATTTGTGTAGCGTGCATCGAATTGATACTGAAAAAAAATGATAATAACTATTTATTGAATGATCTATGCGACTGCCTGCATTGAGTATTATTGGTATTGTATTTTTAGATTGCCATTTCGCGAAACTGGATAAATAGAAAAATTCACGCTAGCCGCGCGGACTTAATGCGAATTTAAACATGTGTACTTTTCGAATACTGCCGAGTATTCAACCGATAGCCCAACTCCATGTTATTGCTCTCAATTGTTTGTTAAGTCGCATAATTTCATGTGTAATTAATTCGTAAACGCTATATCTTTATACTTTCGATCGCGATTCACATCCGCACGCGCGCTATGTACTTTTGTTCGCGACGATTGCAATGCAAAAGCACCTTTTTTCACGTTCACGCGAGTAAAACATGCCGATGCGTAAGAAATTGCTATGTTCGTGATAGTACTGTATTCTAAAAGACGTACAGCATGTGTAATTTGTCTACAGGCTGTCAGCTGCTGGTCAGCGAGTTACCACAGCTTCCAAACGACTCGCATTCTCCCTGAGCCAGCAAAACAGTAAGGTAGAGAATAAGATAAAGAAACACTGCGGATCAAAATTTGACATTTTAAATGAAATTTAAATATTTATAACAATTATTGGATCCGCACTGTTTACCCCATTATATTTGGATTCGACTCCTACACAGATTAAAGTTCATCTGTTTTTGTACAATCCATGATAAAACGCGAAATCGCTGTGTGGGACTACTCCAAATACTTTTGTGTATGGGTCGAATATGCCTCTTTTCTCTAGCTTCTATGAAAGAATGTTGCAGAGACGCCTAAGAAGACTTCTTACGTAGGCTTGTACCTGTGCTTTAGTCGAATGTCGGTGCTTGAGTATTTGAGATGGAAATGTACAACGGCAATCACAACGAATACTGAATTACAGTTCAAAGAAAAATCTGGTAATTGAAATTTTTAACTGCAGTAAATTTTAAACATTTTGAGTATCATGAATTCTATAGTCGATTCCTTTTTTCAATTATCGGAAAATTTGATCTATTTAAAATTCAAAAATGTTCTAAATTAAATTTATTAGGAAGGGATTGAATTGGATTCGTAAATTGATACATACGAGTAGATTCACAGATGAGATTATGTTATTTGTAAAAAGTTACGTTTACGCCAGGTTACAATTAATAAAAACTTTCAATAATTTACCCTTAATCAAATTAGTAATACTCATATTAAAGCATTAGAACGATTTAGCGTAATATGTGGCAAGGCATCTCAGGTCGACAAATATAAAATTATTTTTTACTTCAAGGATAATTACTTATTTTTATGTACAGGAAAAACACATACAGATATTTTGTTCGAAAATAAATCACTTAGCTGCGATGATAACATACCTAACTTACTGTATATTGGTGTAAATGTAAATTAGGACTTAAAACTACTCATCAAAGTACTGTGGCAGCCGAGATAAATTCGTTAAAATATATTTAATGAGATATCGCGGAAAATGATCTAAATCGTAAGTTAGGCTTATCGTCGACATTCGTCTCTCTTATTTACTCGTATATTCTGTATTTAATCGTGGCATAATTCTTTAATGTTATATAAAACATTTATTTAATTCGTAGGTAAAGTTATTTAACTCGTAGGCCCCATGTATTAGGCACTAATATTTACCGATTGGTATATTATTAAACATACAAAGTATATGTAACCATAACTATTTAAATCGTCACTAACACGTTACTTCTTCAAGTTCCATATTTACTTATACTAGTCAACTATATATTCTGCTTAAAAGTAGTATACCTCAGGGCTTCATTTAGTTAGCGTTTATATATTACTCTTTAGAGCTTCACTGTTGGGCAAAGGCTAGACGACGCCAATAAGAGCTAGTTGGCTTCAACCATTGCTGCATCTTCCGAATCAAGGGCCTTTATGCTTTTACCAAAGATACGGTTTATGTATTATGAGAGTAACTGTGTCAATTTTGCCGTACTCAGAAATATTATCGTGTGCATATTCATATCGTTCTAAAATTATTCAACTTACATAATAGTCTTTTTCCGCTATAAATGCTGGCACGGTCCTCCGATTTTATAACTTAAGTGCGTTTATAATTAGATATTTTTCGCCTTAATAGTGCAGCCAATAGTTAGGTATCCGCGCACTTTAGATTTCTCCAGTTTGAAAAAATAACGGTAAGAGTAATGATGAAAAGGTAATCTTAAGTCCCTTAATATCTATCAACCTAGTTGTAATTTTCCCCTAGTATACCGAATTACATATAATTCGATCGAAACATATATTTAGAGAATATTTTAACGTTCAATCGTAGAATTAATTCACATATAATTATGGGCGCATATGATAAATCCATATAAAACTTTCATAACATTATTTATTAATCAGAATTTTTCTTTAACAATAATAGTTTAGGAATACGTATTAATTTTCGTTCCCGCAATGACGGCTAGCCCTCTCATCAGGGTTATTTCGGTAGTTTAGTATCTGCAGGAAAAAAGAATTGGATAAATATAAAGAAAATGTAGCAAACACGCATTTATCCAGATAAATATAATAGAATATATGTAAGTAACTTTAAAATTACATAGGTAAGACCCATAATAGCCATTGGTTATTGGTTTGCTCGGAATATCAGGTATTAGTAGTGATCTTTACAGCAGCTTTCTTTAACATATTACATAATATTATATTCTATCATAGAGGAACTTAATGTAGTACATGATTAGTTTATTGGAAATTCCTATAAATTAAAACAAATATATGTATCCATTTAAGAAAGGGATTCATATTTTAAAGGAATTATTACACTTTTTAATAAATTAAGTCTAAACTATTATCTAAACTTCGGTAAGTTTGAAAATTCATATAAATTATCTTAAAGATTAGGATAAGTTTACACTATGCTATAGAGTCTACTATCTTGCCTCAGTCGTTTTCTTTATCAGCTGTTTAAAAAACTCTGCATCGTAGTGAAATTGCTTATAGTTGACTAAGGAATTCAAAATAATTATTTTAATGATATTGCAAACACAGCGTTAGGAATTTAACCGACTACGGTTCTGAGAAAGTAATTTTGTCTATTACGCTTCCATTAGTCGTCAAACAATAGTACCGTTTAGAAGTACTCACGACTATTGCATGTATTTTAATACAATCGACTCCATGTGCACGAAGCTAATATAACCGTTAAAAATAAATGAATAACACGCTTTTGATAAACAGTATGACAATGATTTTATCGTTAATTTCAAGTGCACCGATTTTTTTATCTCCTTCTCGAATCATTACGTGCCGCATGGCCATGGAGGGTTTGTTCAGGGAATAATAATTTTCTTGATCGATATTTTATAGGTTGTTCAATCGAATATATTACATTCAAAGTTCAAAATTGATAAAAAAAATCACATTCTTTATAATTTTTGCACATAATAAAATCTTTTAAATTTGAATCATGTACGTAGCTTTTACGACGTGTATATTCTGGGGGACCCTAAAGTGTAAATTAATGAATTTTAACAGAAATTGTATACGTCCAAAATTGAATAGAGTAATTAAAGGATGGTTGCTTTCTATTTAAAGAATCTTAATGATTAATTTGACTGATTTTCGATACGCACAAAATCTCAAACGTTATTTAGTCACGGCAGTAATATGGCAAGATAATATACTCTACATTTTTAAAAGGACTTATCTGGCAAAATAGCTGAAATATGTAACTACTCGTAATTATCAGATTGTATCTGATCAGACCAAACTATTTTTCTGCCTATACACTTGTTCTTCTTTCCTATTTAATTGCGTTAATATTTTTGATATAGTCATTGGCCCTCGCATGAATAGATGTCATTGCCGCGTTTCGAATGAAATGTGCGACCAGGAAAACCCAAGTAATATATTCCGACAATGTCAGTTGCATTGTGAAGTCTCGATACCTTTACACTAGGAACTTTGGTAAAGTTGTTGCTCGCGGCACCTGCACAATAATCTATTCCCTATTTCAAGAACATCAACAAGGGAAAATCCACAAATTGTCTGACTATATTGATGTCATTAACGTATCGCCATTGCTCATTTATGGTAGCACCGACCCTAGATGTCTGATCTTTAATTCGTTTGGATATACCAATAATGACGTAGTAAAATTAAATTTTAATTTTAATTGTAAAGCTCTTCAAACACCGGTTCTTGTCCAGCTCTAGCGATTAGGTTCTGAACTGACTTTTAGGTAACCATAGAAACAAAAGAGGATTATACGAGAGGATTACATGAATATATCCATTCGTAAAATCTGCGAAAGTCCGCTTGTTAATTACGTACATTACGTCTATGAATCTAAATTATCTGAGATGGAGGAACATGTTTAGACAAAAGTGGAACAAGAAGAAAGGGAATAATCAAAAATATGAACACGATTAATATTGATGCTCCATAACTTGACTCTTGAAATTTATTTAAATCGATTCCACGTTAAAAATTGTGGGGGGGGCCATTCGAAAGGCAGAGAAAAATCTTTTCTTTTACTTCTTTTTATATCAGGTTGATAACCTCGTAAAATACAATCATATCTTTTACATATTTCTAGTCTCTCTACTGTCTACTGTACATAAACCAATAAAAATATTTTTTGAATCCACTAGTCGAAATCTATTCATAAATTATATTTGTATTTTGTAATGATTTATTGTCTCTAATTGTTTTGAAATGTAGTATTAGCATAACTACAATATAATATACATAAATGTAGGTTTATATTTACGTAGAATAGCTAGGTACCTACTTACCAAACATCGAACGTTTTCGGAAATGTGTTAGAGAAATTACACAAATTTTAGTTGCACAAATAATTTTTAAGGTCTCTACAGGATAATAAAGTTAATCAGAAATCGATTACAGTCGCCAATTTGGTTGATGAATTCGAACTCAAGAATTAAAAGTACACCGTATTAAAATCTTTAATTTAATGTACGATTTTTTGGAATTTTTGTAAGTACATTATATTTAAACTAGGGAATCTAAACATTTTACACAAAGGAAACTCCAAATTCCGTTTCTATTACAAAATAGCTTTAACCGGTAACATCGTTAATAAGTGTAATCTAGGTATTCATTTGCTAAACTTAGTATTTAAGTTAACTTACACGACTAGATAAAACTGTATGACGTATAGATTAAATATTAACGTAGTCACTTGTATTTGGTGTTACTTTTCCCAAATCAAACTTAAAAACAATGTATGTAAGCTATGTCTATTTCGCAATAATCTGTAAACATGGCGAATAACTGTGTATTCTTTTATATGATAGGTACCGCTAACCCTCCCGTAAACGACAGATGCAAATACAAACATTACAAGAACAAAATATTGAGCGCATAGGTACTCATATCTCCACCACCACCTATTTAGTACTAGCTGTCCCCGCAAACGTTGCTTTGCCATATAAATGATTTTGCCGTTGTCGCAAGATTGTTTATGGCTGCTTCTCTTCTAATCATCTTAGCGTGATGTTATATACTTCCTCGATAAATGAGCTATCTAATACTGAAAGAATTTGTCATATCGGACCAATATTGCCTGAGATTAGCGCGTTCAAACAATCAAACAAACTGTTCAGCTTTATATTATTTGTATAGATTGGTCTGGAATATCTACAGGCTGTTGCAAAGTCAACTTTGTAATAATGACAATTCATTGCGGGAGAATAGGCGGTGCATAGACGTTTTATCGTAATAGATTATCATACGCCAGCATTCACGGATATTTGCGAGGTAAACTTTGCTAATATTAAAACAATATTATAATTTTTGCTATGCAACGTGAACTTATTAAATGTATGTTTTCAAATAGTTCTAAATTACATTTCCTTAAACGTATCTCTATTTTGTACTGTTCCGAGTTTTATTCAAAGTTTCTTGCATTAATGAATATATTGTACATATGTATAATGGATATGCCATTTATCATTTATACTGCTACCAGAACGTTAAGTATGCCTACTAAGTCCGCGGACCCTGATATTCAATTCTGGTGCGCACCTTTGACTTGTAGCGTGCGTTTTATTTCGTAAAATTTAAATATGAGAAAAGGAAGAAAGAACAGGCGTTACCTGCACTTTTCGTATCTAGTAATGGACCAATAAAAGGGACGGATAAAAAATGCCTAATAGTATAAAATAGAACTCGAACGATTTTTTAAAATTGAACGGTTTTTTTTATTTATTTTTTTCAATGTTCCCTGCGGAGAAGACTTGGTAGGGACTGCGGAGAAGTCTATCATCGGGGGCGGGGCGGGGCCTCCGATTTCCTTCTTTGGCAAATGTATTCGTTTTCACTCCTAGCACCGCCTTATTGTGGTCTCTTGAAAAATGTTTACGACTACCAGTAATTATGAGGGACAATGAATATGTTTGAAAGAGAAGGAACGGCTTTTTTTAGTTTCCTTCCGATTTTTACTTTATCCGTCTTGACTTAAAAACAAATGCTTTAATTTCGTAAATGCTAGGAAACCTGATTTTAAATGTGCGCTCGCTAGGATCTTTCATCAATATGCTGGTAATGCAGTGTCAAAATCGACGCAACTCTTCAGGTCCAACTGATCAAATTTGATTTTCTGTCCTGTTCAGGATCAAGGGATTATCATATAAATTACTCGGCACTAATTTGATGACTTCACTCGTTTGCTATGCACTAAGTCCATTCGCACCTGGTATAACCTCGCTTAACTCAAATGAGATTACCATAGTCATACCGGCATATTTATGAAATATCCTCATATCACAATGTTGTCCCTAAATACTCGATCAATTCCGCTATAGTTCATGAACATAAAATATATATATCACGTCCTAGAGGCTTTAGTTAACATCAGCTGACCTCGTATTGGATGTGTAAATTCTTTAATTTATTAAGATTCCCTATTTTGGCCGTACTTTATGATCTAATCTTATCATTACTTGAATAATTTGAGTTTCGAATATGCAACACGAAAGAAGTTGAGGTTAGAGGTTAGGCTTTAAATAAATTAACTTATATTTTATGATTTTAAAATGTAACGTAGTTTATTTAAAGACCCACGTTTTAAGAACCATTACAGTTTATGTTAATTGATTAAGTTTTGCTAAATTCCAAATCACTTTACCTTTTTTCGGTTTTTACTGTCAGATCTCAGTTGCCTTTAGAAAGTCAGTCACAGTTGAAACAGAAAAAAATATTTTTACTAATTTCTTGCGGTTCTTAACACGTGATTCGAATATAATTTTCAGATAGGGGAAACTATTTTTGTACTAACATTTTACAATTATTAAGTTTTCAAATTCTATTGTCGTGTTATACTTAAGATAATGAAAGAGAGAAGAAGTAGGGGGGTGGGGGAGCGGGCGGTGGCAGTACCAACACACTGCCATCTCGTGCGCGTCTACCGTCGATCTTCTGGCCACCGCACCAATACCCCACCGTGCAACAACGGTTCTTATGATGCAATGTTGAGCAATAGATAATCTATTTTTTTACACAACAGAGTATATTTTTTTACACGTATTGTACTTTTTTACAATGGTTAGCTGTTATGCGTTAGTGATACACCTGGAAGACGGATAGCATAAGAACTAGGGATATGTAGGTATAATTATAAGTAGCGTACATAATAGGAATTGATATTGATAAGTCCATGTGCTGATGCAGCTTTTTTATTGCAATATCTTTTAACATCTTGGTATTGTTTTACGAAAGCAGTGGCAGCATTTATAGGTGGTAGTTTAAGAATGTGTGTGGTATATAGGTAATTATCGTATATTAAATAGAAATATAAATGTCCCTTTTTGTACTTCGATGGTAGTTTACGTAGTGGCTAAGGTATTTGTATAGGTTATTTAATATAGTGCGACGAATGCTTTGTATATGCGCAAACCAAAAAAATTGCAAAAAAACAACAAAAAATGAAAAAAAAAAGGAACTTAGTGTTAGATTTAAATTATCGTTTGCAATAATCGGCGGAATCCAGCTTGTTTATTATTCATATCAGATCGGCAATAGGTAAATCGTAAGATAGTGGTAGGTGTATATAGAATGTTGTCGATACATAAACACATATTCATTGTAGGCGTAAATAAATGTTGTTTAGATGTCGAATAGAAGCTTATACATAGGGTAGTTTGGCGTCTGGTGCTTATTTGTGATTTTTTAGTGTATATAGGAACATACGGGAGATGTATGATTGTGTGCGTGCGCTTATGTGTTTAGGTTTAATTCACGGCTGCCTTAAATAGATAAAGAAATGTTTTTCATATACAATCGTTGGTTGTTTCATATAAATGAGCTGCTTTAAACTCACTAAGCATAGGAGTTGAGTTTAAGGATGCACATTTACAATGGTAATGTGTTCATAATTCTGTAAGTTCCAAATTCATTGGCATTCCAGTTCGTTTCCTCAGCCGTTCGGTTAAGATTAGGTGTTATACATTTACACTTGTCCCTCGCTTTTGTTTTTATTCATTTAAGCTTATTACGAGCTTGTTTAGTCTATTATGTTTCGATACAATTTAACGTTAATAGTGTAAGTGGTACCATAATTATATCCTTTGCCTGCTGAGCCCCGGCGAAGTGATATAATGGTTAGATTAAACCTGTACCCGAGGCTGACCACCTTAGACCTCAGAAGGGGCGCGTACGCCGCTTCAAGCACTTGCATATTCTTGACATTAAGTTGTTATTGACTGTAATGGACTTTTAGCGTTTGAGTAATTCTTATTAATTTGCATGTACATTTATTGCAAATATTCCTGCTTGTCAATGATGTGGTATTTATTTGAAATTCCAAAAGACTGAACTTAAGAGACGCTTGGTAACGAGTCTTCGCTTGACCACCAGCGCTGTTTCTCTGACCGTAGTACGTAAGGTGCTGTGTTGGAGACGCAAACGGGTGAGCTTGTATCACTATTGGTTCATAAGGCATTCCATCTCGCTGCTTTAGAATCGCTGACCATCTCCGAATGCACAACCACCTTCATTCGAGGTGACAGTTTAACACCGATAGCACTACACGCCACATCTACCACCAGAGTTATCCGTTACCAAGAGTTTTTCAAGTTACCCTAGGTTAAGTGTTTTGGGTACTGAGATCAAGTGTGACTGTGATAATAGCTATCTGTCTTCCAATGTAAATAGTGTAGGTAAATACATTCTCATTATAAACACTTAGTTGTAACAATGTAAATAGTGTAAATACGTAACATTTTTGTCTTAAGAAGTTGTAACATTTCCGTAATATTCGCTGGCGCAAACCTTTCGATCATCTTATAGAAGTCATTTGTGAAGACATAAATACATCAGAAACGAATACGAAACGAACATCATTTACACTTGTTGAAACTTTCCTTAGATTTAGGTTTTAGAGAATTTTTTGGTCTTTCCTATTGGAGGATGTTGTTTACGACTCATTGCGTTACTTATTACTAAGGAATTGTGCTTTTACACTTAATATACCAGAGAAGCGACGTCTGTGACTGTCGTTGGATAGAAATTTATTTCTTTTCTCCGATAGTTGCAGATGCATCATCTTTGCGTGCCATGTAATGATCTTGAACAACTTAGCGTAAAGCAACAATTTTATAAAAACTGCCGATGACTGGTAACTTTCATTGCACATGAAGTTGGCGGTTCAATATTTTTGAGTAGACGCAATGAAGTCATTATTACAGTTGCAAAGCTGCAGATTAAGAGAACCCCTTTAAATTTTTAATTAATTTAAAACTTTTCATTTAAATGTTCGTGTTTTGTTTTCGATGTTAGGTACCTTCATTGTTTGTGTTATTTTCAACTGGGAATTAGGTCTTGTTTTTGTATTTCGATGAGTTGACAATTTCGTTTTTTATGTTTCCATATTTTTAAACAACAAAATTTAATGCTCTCAGTCTGCAGCTAGTTGCCGCTCATATTACTTGCTTACTGGTAAGTTTTTATGTAAAGACTATTTGCAAACATCTAGCATTGATACGAAACAAATTTTTACCTGTTTTACAAATTTGTCATCGGTGTAGATTTTTGTAATGCGTTTGACTTAAAACTTATTGGTACGGACATAAAATGCAAGTAAAGTTAGTTAATATACTTCTATTTAGTTACTGGTTACTTGAGAAAAGGTTAGCTCGATACCTTAAACGTATGTCTATTGCGGACGCATAGCTGTGTCAACGGTTATAATGAGTAGCGGTATATCTTCGAACCTATGCACATAAACACTATAACAGATGTACCGCTTCTCATTGGATGTTTCGAAGAAATGTGCACGCGTTCTGAAGTACCTAATGTGCTATGAGGTCTGCCACTTACCGACACGGAATTGACTCAAGCTGAACGGATGCCGCCACGTTCTCGGCGATTTACTGTTTACCTGGCGCTCTTCTGAGTCACTTACACCTCGAACTCATGGCTATAAAGTCTGGTTCGTGCAACTTAAGCCGATTTACTGTCGGTCGTTAAAAAGTGCATAAGCCCCCCACTTATGCTCTGGAAACCTCTGGTACAAGTACTGAAAACGTCCTCAAGTAATCAGTCCCCTTTAATTTCTACGTCTTTCGTGTCGTATAGATATTTCGCTTACGGGTTATTCTTTGTTACTGTTACACGGCTACTGTTAACTGTTACGAACGGTGCAATGACAAGACATCAGCAATCACGTACTCGTAACATCAAATTGTTTGCTCATACGTCTGTCTCGCCATCGTTACACTGTCCCCTATCCTTTCTGAATACTATAGCGGAATTTTTCATCGTATGATCGACAACATTACTTTTACATTTTTTAAACTTTTTCGATCAAAACATATAATTACTTTTATTTTACATTAAATAAACAAACGATAGAAAACAGCGCAACACGAACAACTTAGTTGCTTTGAATTGATAAAAAAATTTTCCGTGCCTACAACAGATGAATTGATCAAAATTTCCACCTTTTGAGGAAAATAAGGAAAACAACAAGAGCCATAAGAAAAATTAACATCGCTACAGTCACATATAAAAGTTTACAACGTTTGTTGATCCAGCACTACAAGTCACAAACGAATAAAAAACATAAATTAAAAAAGAATAGAAAGCCGTCTAAAAAATATACTGCTCGTTTTTCTTTTAATCGATAATAAACAGCCAAGCGAGACAAAAACATCTCTTCCCAGAATTCGGTTTGTTGGCAGTAAATAAAGGTCCCGTTAAATCCGTTTGAATATAGCAAAGAAACTTTGGATAAAAAAAAAACTACAGATACATAAGAAACGTAGGTGACGGATTTTCAATCAAATTCAAAATTCGTTTGTTTGCGTATCTACGGTGGTAGGTACCGTTTTAGATAATAAGTACTTAATATACGGTCATGTATTGGAAATCCTTTGTAACGCACATGTTTGTTTACAGTCCACATTAGTCCATTTCACACAACTTTGGAAAAAAAACAGTCGGTGTCCATAACAAGAGGAAATTAAAAAATACGTAACGGGAAATTGACGTAAATCAATGCAAATTTCAACAACATTGCATCATTGTTTAATTAGTTATTCCAAATTGTCAAGCGCCACAAATCAATCAATTAAATTATGTAAAATTCAAAAAATCTGTCGAAATGTCACCGAATCCCGACTACTAGAATAATCTGAATGGCCTTTTAACAGAAACGGACTGTAGACTTTCGTGTCCATTTACTAAGTAATCCTGATTTAAGTATGCAATTAACTGTAACATTTTCCGTTTCACATTTCTGGGCAATTAACACAGTATTTACATTTGTTTAAAAATATTGTGCGGTAAAACGAATTTCATATTTAAGGGTAAAATATAAACAGTAAGAGCGGTTTGTAAATCAACAAAAAAATCAAAACATTTGGTAACAATATTAGTACTTGTTTATATGTTCAAGGGAGTTCTCTTATCTATCAAAGCAGAATCCTAAGCCTATGCAAGACCATCTCGAGCATAATATTAAATGCATTGAATTCTTCCATCTTGGTTAGGGCTACAAGGCGCTATTATTTTTGTAAACAATATTTTAACAGTCAAAAGTCTAAATCATCGAGACCATAAATCAGGCAACGAACTATATGAAATTTATTTTTATATCTTACGTAATTTGGTACTTAAAATTTACGTAAAATTAATTTTAGAACGTACTTTACATCAAATTCATCTTAAATTCAACAGCGGCCGAGGCCAACACATTTAACTGGCTTAGGCGATTTGCCGACGATTTATAAGGAAACTCTCTTATTACTGTGTTAACCCATGACAAGACTTAACGCGCGTTTTGTTAAATTAAACATGCAAACGTAAACTACATAACGTAACGTAATCGAAACCGTAACACAATTGGTAAAATTGAAATCAGATTAACAAACTTGCGTAGAATCCGATAAAAACATTACGATTGCTTTAATGGCTACCGATATTGATAAAGAACAATCAAACCACCTATTCCGCTATTATTATGGACGATTATGTGGTCTTTAAAACAAATTAAATAACTTTTGGGTAATACAAATTTAGGTCCACAAAAAGCAATATTTCCAACGTAAAAAGTTCAGTAATCTAAAGTCTTACAAACAATAATTTTGAATAAGCAATAAACTGTAGCTACCACATAATATACCAAGTGGCATCTTAGATCTTGAGGTGGTTTTGGGTTTTTACCATACACTAGTCAATAGAAATATAAAAGGACCAACAATACAATACCTACCTGTATAAAGCGTAGTAAAAATTTTAGGTTATCGCCAACGAGGTCCCCATAAAAATTACATTTCGATTACTTACGTTTATAGTACTAAACTTTTAACTATAATATGAACATCAACTAGTCAGTCCCATTACAATAACTAACCTAAAAAATCACTAAGAAATTTCAGCTCAAATTAAAAGGCGCTATACAAAACGCGCGTTGAACCCTTGTCATCTTATTTATGTAATAGTAATACGTTAAACTTAAGACAAAACGGCCTATAATCAAACTTCAACTGACCGAAATACATGACAGTGTATAAAAAATTATTTTGTTTCATTTCTGAAAAAAATCACCTTATTGTAAAACGACGTTTTCGAATACACCAAATTAATTTAACACCGCCTCAATTAGTAGGAACTACAAATTAGAATTAACTAGCTGTTTCGCCCGCGTGGTCAAAAGGATATATTTGATTCACACGTCATAATGTTATTGTGCCCGTGACTCTATGTAGCGCTTATTTTATTAAGACGTGTTATTCGTGGAAAATTGTATTTTTCCGAGTACAAATTAGCCTATATCATTTCCAGACCCTAAACTGTTTCCATACGAATCGAACTCCATACTAATTATATCGATCCGTTGCTTCGTATAGACGTGAAAGAAGAACACACAAACCCACTTGAGCACTTCTCATATTTTATTATAAATTGAAAGGTGTATAAATTGTAGTATGTCGATACTTAAAATATCTTTCACACAAACTTAGGTAACACTGTAAGTATCGGATGTCTGTGTCTGCCAACGATTGCTGATTGAACTAAATAAGGATGTGGTCAGTTAACGCCTGATTTACATGTGAACTTCTCAAAGATTGGACACTCAACAAACACTTCTAACCAGATTATCCGATAAAATGTACCGGTAAAATGTTTAGTTTCATAGAAATGCTGATCTTATGAAAGGAGCGGAACTAATAAATCAAGAGTAATAATAATTATTATACCGCAGCACGGGGGTCGTCGTAGAAGTAAAAGAGAGGTAAGTGCATGCGTTTTTGTTTTAATTTTTATTATCACAATATCAAAAGAATTGGTCACGCGATTGCCTTAAAATGTTTATTATTTCCTTTGTTATTCTATCTTTGTGAACGTTAACTGCGATTTTAGCATTTTTTGTTAACTCACCGATATAAATAAAGGATGATCATGGTAGGATATTAACCGACTTAGTAAATGTAAAGGTGCTTGGTTGGTACCTAGCTTATCACTGGTTTTGCAAATTTTAGATTGGTAACAGGTGGAAAGGCTGTAGGTTAGG
>DWEL01000004.1:0-19170 GCA_018245955.1 Myscelus nobilis
GCACCATACATAATGTATGATACCGCATCTCGTATGCGTCCTCAATCGATGTGAATGACACGTCATTGTATATTCTATTCGCCTCTGCCTCGTCCGGGGATCGTAAACACGCAAACACTTGTGTTTTGGATTACAACGGACAAATTATTATGCTGAACTATTCGTTACGTTGATGTACGCAGCCGCTCTGTGCTACAGTCGTTATTTATAACATATTGTCGGTTTCATTGAACATCACCGGTATAAAAAATAGCATAATCGCTAATGTTGAAACATCATTTTATAATATTATGTACAGCTTACTTTAGTTTACACGCGAACGGCAACGCAAAAAAAAATACACACAAAAGCTTTTAGTGCTGCAAATTATCCATTGTTTTCTTAGTGAGCAATGCAATAAGTAACAAGCGATAGTAAATGCTGCGTGCCACGGTTGCGGCTGTATGGGAACTCAGGAGTTAATTGATTCCAACAAAATATTTACTAAAGTACAAAGTGAAGTGAGTGAACTAAGCGTTTCACTGTAAATGACTGCTCCGATGAGGTTAATATTAATGACAAAGAATTGTCGTTCTACTTTGAAAACTTGGGAAAGTTAGGATAGGAATTTATGGTGTACAATATATTCCTGTCCACGCAAACAATATGGCTGTCGGAGACGAAAGTGTAGCAAATGAAGCGGCGTGCGGCCGCAGCGGTTCAGTCGCGGGTGAAATGTTAGCGAACAGGGGTTAAAGCGGTGTCGAAGGAAAACGGTGACTGAAGCGTAATTAGAGAGTTATCAGAGCGAAACATTGGTTAAGTGTTGCTTTCCATCGGACGTTGCGCCCGCGCAACAGAGCTCCAGGGAAAATTGTAATCACTGTCGATTTCAAATGGCCGCGGTCGTTGCGTTCGAAACTAAGGGCAATCAGAGTCGAACCGCCTCACGGGCGATTGCAGGCGTTTATTATAATAACACACGTACCCATTAGCCAGCTACAACATCGCGCCAACAATTTACATGTACACCGTGCACCGAGCTAACAGCGACCATAACGTTTAGTAAACAGTATTTCAAGTATTACTCCTATTGGAGTGTAAGAAATTTCCATAGAGCATGTCCAAAGATCCGAGAGATGTGATATTTTTATTAGCGTGTGATCGTGTCAACTAGGCGGACACGCGGGTCGGTCGGTGTTATTTGTTTGTGCTCTTCGTTGCACCTCAGCGGCAAGTTTCATTGTCATGTAGGATGACGACTTAGATGTTATGTGATATGACTAGTTAAAAACAATTAAGATCAATGTTTGTCAGTAAATCGATTTTATGATTTGACCACGTTTATTGGTACTACTATCACTCGTCGTGTCTAACACTTACCGATGACACAAGCTTCCGAAATATTCAACAGTTAAAGAATATTGAAGAGTAAACATTAGTGTGCTATTCAGAGATTTATTGCGAACAGAGGCCAACGACTCGATATAAGGTCGTGTACGCACTACGAGCGTTTGCGTTTATAATTTAAATAATGCGGCGTTGAATTTCGAAATTACTGAAACATGTATTGTTTATGATTACATCGACGCACCAACAGGGTACGTAATCAGAGCTGGCATAAGAGATTGCTTAAACATGCAGCAGGCGCATCAAAGTTGGCCACGACACGATCTTGCATCGATGCATCGTGTATACATAGCTTTAGTCTTGCAACATTCAAATGAATCCACCTATGTTTGTACAGAACTAACAGTAGTTTTGTGTTTTTATTAAATTAATAAAATATATAATTGGTATGTACCATAATTATATACCGGGACAGGTCACTTGTAATATGATTAGGATATAATCAAGTATAAACACATTTTTCCTAAGACTTTTATAAATTTTACAGTTACGTATTAAGTAGGTACACGGAAACAGGTAAAATACCTCGTTACTACTAGCGTTATATTATAAACAACGCGCTTTGTTTACATAACAGTAAATGTAGAAATAATAAATGATTTTTATAACTATGAAAATTACAAATTATTGAAAGGTCATTAACCTAACTGAAATTACTGTAATAACATCATACGACAGATATTTACGAATGCAATCAGTAAAATTTACACCTTAAAATTTATTGTGAATTTAGTGCGCGAGATCCTGCTAAAAATATTCTTTTTTTTTAGAATATACGAGGCCAGCGGCACCACACCACCGTAACAAAGCAATACGAATTCGGGTTACTGGTTACAGCTAATTTAAAACGGTAAAGAGATCGAATTTAACATTTCAAGTAACGATTGTTACATGGTCTTCACTTTGTAAATTTTCATCACATAGTGTACGTTGCACTGTTTCGAGTAAGCATTAATTAAATCATATTAAACATGGTGATGGTTTTATTAGGGCCTGTAACCCCCTTTATGCATGATTTCCTGTAAGACGATCCGCGACGGGAATGAAATGGGAGGAACCATTACTGAGACAGTCTCGCGACAATTGATACAGCGACGTAACACAAACAAGAGAATACTCGTAGCTTAATTGAACGTTAATTGCTTCTAATCAAATGCGTTCTATATTTAAATGAACTTTTAACGACTCAAGTCGTCTTGGTTGCCATATCGACCAAATAAAAATAGCGAGTAATATTAAGATTACAGACTTCATGAATAATTATTAAATTTCACACGACATGGATATACATAATATACATACGTGTTCACACGTTATTAGTAGGTATTTCAAATTTTATCATGCTACTCGGTGTCACGGGAGGGAGCAGCGATATGATCTAAATAAACGTGAGTTGTCAGCAATCAAAATTGATCCATTTCTCTGAGGAGCAAGCCGAGGGTCTTGTCGATTGGTCTCATCATGTTTATTGAATGATTGAGCGAAAATAACCAAGGAGATGCTGCGGCCCCCTCCGCGACGGCTCACCAACAACCTCCCAATAATGGCAATACCGACATTATAACCTTTAAGTATTTTACTCGCCCCTTCGCCTTGGATCAATTCATTGTTTATTTTGATTTGCATATAAAGAAAGCAGACGTTCTCGGTCAGAATAAATAGTATCGGTCTGTTCTTTTGTTTTTATAATATATTATTTTATTATATTTTCACAATCCGAAAATGTATATTGAAACAAGTGGTGAAGGCATGGATTTACGCCGTGAATCGTGATCTAATAGTTTAACCAACGACTAAACAACTGTTTTATCCTATTTGCGCTACAGCCGTAATATGTACTATAGTAGGTACTCTGGTAATAGAACAGTAACTATTTACAAAAAGATCTGACCTATTGCAATATTCATATAAATGTATATATAAAAATGCCATTTCATCATACTTCTCATGACAAATCTAACAAGATGTGTTCATGGTTCAATATAGAAGTAGACATTGTAATACATAACATCAATTCTAATGTGTATTAAAGCAGCTTGTTGGCAAAGAAGTTTTTTCGGTTCGATGGTGGTCCTATATTGCTTAATACAGTTACATGCTATATTAATAACACTACATTTCAACGATCTTTGAATTTGTACTCTCGGCCTATGTATATTGCAGCCAGACGTTGGCATGCTTTTTAAAACTTTTAAAGTAAAAAAAAAATTACTTTCATAATTTTTTTACCTTGAATTCGTCGAATGGTACACGAATCTCGAAGCCGTTCTTAGGGCAAAGATGAAAACAATATAATATACATCTTTAAAATGTTAAAAACTTACAGTTATAGCAGAGATAAAATTCATTTTGTTATATATTGTTTCACACAAAAAGGAACTTTTATTTTAGATGTGATAGTATTCGTGTATGGTTAATATGCTTGACAATGGATATTACAACATTGTGATTCAGCCGGTGACAGCGCGCACTAACCGACGCCTGTTGGTACAGTTATTGTACAAATGACGCATACACCACCACTGGACACAACTGTTATAGATATATAACAAAACTGCGAACTTCATACTGCTATAACTGAAATAACACTCATTTATTTTACGCCACATTATTCCGTCTCCTTACTCGCTTTATTATTTAATGCGCGTTTGATAACAAACTGAACAAAAACACGTACAAACGACTCACAATACTGTGTTGTATATAGGTTTAGGAAATAATGAAAGCCAAGATTATTAATGTGCCAGTAATGTTGTAAAACGATGCGAGAGAGTCGTCATAAAGATTAAAAGTAGTAACTTGTGATAATATGGGGACACGACCAAACTTCGTTTCGAGTTCTAGATTCTGATTTAACAATAAATACTAGTAGGAAGGGGCGACCCGTGTCTATAATGACATTTTGTTTAATGTTTACTTAACATTTAGAATAAATTATAGTTTTGTTTGATAGGTGTCCATTTTCAAAACGCCTCAGTCAATAATGAAATGAATAATGCGGTAACAGTACTCAAAAGTATTGAATAAGAGAACTTTACGGGGAATTTACAATTTAACTAGTTAATGGCTATGACAATTTCAACAAAGCGTTGCCCTCCCGCAAAGATCAAAAAATGAATACGAACCACAATTGGAACAAACATTGCTTAATTACAAGCGTTGGGGAGAGATTAATGAACGTTTATAGACAACGAGGACGTCTCGTACATTAAAGACTAATTATATATGTATAACATAATATCATATTAAACAGATCCGTTCCAGGCGTCAAGGAAGCACCGAATTTTATCCAATACGTGACTGGCAAAATTTTGTATCGAAATCACATTTCGATCGATCGTTAGACATAATAGTTAATTACAGAGTCAACAATTACATTGGAGTTGTGGTGTTGTTTTATAGCGTGTCGTAAAACAGGGAAGTGGAATGTAGATGGCGTACATCATTGCGTTATCTACCGGCGGCCCGAGCGATAATATAGTTACCAATTGTTAGATGAGTAAGACCGGACGCGAGGCGTACATCGCGCATGCAGATGGCCGCCGCCGCCGTGATTGCAATGCAAGAAAGGCCGGCTATGGTAAAAATGCCATCGCATGTCACTCGCACATCTTTATTTGAATACCGCGAACTGACCGTTTCTGGTTATAATTTATATCAAACAATAGAAACGTATTGTATTTAGAATCTTAAACAAACAGGAAATCACGTAGGCTCTTATACATACATATTTCGAGAATTATAATGTCTCCGTCATTGTTTGGATTTAATATAATAATTAATTCAGTAACAAAGCATTAGTAACGAACACTGTCTCATAATGCACCTTATAGTGTTGTTTTTTAAGTTCATTGACTTTAACATAAGGTAACATAGAAATTGACAAGAGAATAAACAACCTGTTCATTACTGTTTGGTTTCTAATAAAAATATTAGGTACTGATTAATTTACTAATAAAAACCATCTAGTTCGTTTGACATTACTAAGCAATAGAATGGCGGATTAACTCAAGATAATTCATTTTTAGTTAATGACTAAACTAGGTTTAATTATAGGCTTTGTTGTTAAACATGGTTGCTGCAACGGAATATAGGCAAATTATATACCTTCCAGAACAACATTGAAATTTATACTCATGCCTCCCTCACAGACCCATACTGAAACAAAAAATGCAAGTACGTAGTGCTACTTAGTTCTGTAGGCTAAACGACCTACACGAGACATCTTGTCGCCTTTAATAAGAACAAAAGCAACGATCTATTCATGTACATCATGTACATGTACATTCAGTACATCAACGTATGTTTTAATACAACCCGAGCAAATAAATTATGCCAATACTATAGGAAAAATGTTTACAATTAATTGGAACATGAACATTACGGGGCGTCATTAAAATTGGTGCATCGCTGGGTACAGACGTTCACCTTTGGCGACGTCGCTCGCGCGGGGCCGTCGCTCGCGTTTTGTTTATTGCGTGCTCGCTATAAAGCTCGCGACGAGATGGTTCCGGCTGGCCGTGGAGCCGTAGCGCGAGTGTCAACAAAGGGCCTCGTTCAACTCGACCGTGTTTACCCCTCGGCCGCTCAAAGCGGAGGAAGCACGTCCCCCGGTCGGGCCGCTTTTAGCACCTCCTTATTTATAGACGCAACACAACACGTCGCTCCGCCGCTGATTTGCAGAACTGAACAAGTAAACACTGTTGCTCACGAGCCCGCGGTCAACAGTGACTCCGCTCCTAGTGTACGTTACATTAATAAGTGTAAGCTAGTTGATAAATCGGCAATCGGCGTACATAAGAAGCACGCAGTTATTTGTTTCGTACTTAGAATTCAATTAATGGTATTGTCATTTTGTACTACGTCATAGCTTTAAAGACAAAAAATATTACATTCGCGTTAAACTTAAAGCCCGCTGCAACTACTGAAATAGACTTCCGAGGTAAGTACCTATGTGCTCAACACGACGACGATTCACTACAACAGTATTCTGTTAAAAGAGTTACGAGCACCATGACGGTCATCAGTAGTGCCATGATCATTAGTCAAACCGGATGAATTTACGTCTACCAGCTACGTACATAATATGTACGTGGTTACTGTAGTTCCTTTGTCCGTGCAATCTTTATTGTTGCGTCACGCTACCGGGCCACACTTTCCCCGTGAATTGTATCAGAATATGCATGACTCACCCTGAGACAACAACGAGAAAATACCAGACAAATAATATATTTATATAAATAACTAGATATATTAATTGTGCACGGACAAACTGAGCAAAGGAGCTAAAACATTCCCTTCGTCGAGATTTAACGTTTAATTAACAGCGGTCAACAAAAGCAGCAGACACGGCAATTGTTATTGGTCGTTCTTTTTGTTAACGTGCATGTAAGTAAATAACGCAGAACAGGTTGCGAATCAGCGGCGGAGCCTTTGCTCTTTTGTAAGTCGAGATTGCTGATATGAGTATCTTTGGGCTCGTTTTGCGTGAGAGAGCATCTGACTATATTATAATTACAGTTTACGAGTCTCAGCAAAACTTTGAGCGTAAGTAATAATAATAATAATATTATTATTACTGGAAGCAATATCAAGCGCTCTATTTATTTTTAAATATTTAAATAAGTTGCGACAGTCTTAGTTTTTTTTTCTGATAAGAGCAACTGACTCACACCGTGTAAGCACTATTATAAGTAACACATTTGAACAAGGGCGACATTGTCAGACTAGCAAAGAGACTGTTTAACTCGTAAGTGCAATCGACATTATAAGGTTAATATTCTTATGTCATGGATATCTAAAGTTCTGCACTAAAATGTTTATTTAATTAATATAACATTTATAATCATTTTCATCCATTGATAATTGGTGTAAATTCTTTATCGATTAAGGTTTAATATGTCTATGGTGAGCATTGCACATTAATGTAGTATAAAAAAAGCCGGTACGCGACTATAAGCTTCCGTCTTGTCGATTTTTATCTACGACTAGAATATCTTATCTTTGAATTTTAAAAAAAATGTTATAAAAATTTTAAAATGAAAGCAGCTTAGGTTACTCCTTATCACATCCTCTATCTGCCAGTGGAAGACTCGTCAAAATCGGTACAGCCGTTCCAGAGTTTAACCGGAACAAACAGACAGACAGACCATATATAACAGAGAAACAGTATATGTACCGTGTACATATGCATTTATAAAAAGCGGTTACTTTAATATTACAAACAGACACTCCAATTTTATTTATTAGTATAGGTCCAGGAAACATATTGAAAACTACAACCGAATAATGCAACACGTTGAGTAAGTCTACTTTGTCCCTTTCAATATCAATGACAAATTGATAAAGATGACATTTCCACTTACGGTTGTCGGTAATCCACCACCGGTCAGGTATTCAGGGCTCACCTGCAACAAGGAAAGTATAAAATTAGTACTTGCCACAAATATGGTATCTCTTACTAGGACGGCTTAATTATACGTAGTAAATGACGGTTGAAATATTACGGTAAGAAACAAGCCAACTTATTTATAAACATTTTAGACATCGATATGAAAGATATAAGTTCTGAATTCTAAAAACGGTAACAAACCGTTCCGCCGGTCACGGCAGTGATTTGTTTGTAGCTTGCGCCTCGATGAAACGAATAAGCCGCGAGCAGTTCTCTCAACCGGTCCCCGTTGAAAGCGATAGCACTTCCTACAAGAAAGTAAAACCGTACTCGCCTAGCAGCCCGGAAAACTCACAGAGACCGTCGAGACGGCCGATTAAATAATTTGCTTAAACAAAACTCGACGGGGCGTCGCTTTACTTTATCAAAACGAACCCGAGCCTAAAATTGCTGCGACAACAACGCGGTCGCTATCGTTCAACAGAATTTATGACTGTTTTATTAGAAACGGCCGAGCATGCCGTTTATTAATGTTATTCCGTAATGCAACTCGGTACCTAACTGTCTAATAAATCAGTTATGAAACAACCATGTTCGATGCATGTCATTACTTTATTACGACGAACACGAAATACGATATTATACCATTCTGTTATGTTATATATCTTGTGTTATATTAAATCACACTTAATAGTCGAGAAAATTCATTGGGAACACGATCTGCATCATAGGGAAACTTAAATTTGAAATACACAAAAAGTGCTATTGTCGTGGAAACTGAGATGAATATTATGGTCCATACTGTTGTCAGCATAGTGGCTATAAATATTTGACTAAACTGAAACTTGTCTTGTTATTACCTACTTGCTATCTGTAGTTACACTTAATAGCAGTGTTCGCGCTAGATCCTCGTAGAAATAACTGACAACCTGAAGATATTACACACGGCGGTGCCGCCACCCTCTAGGTAGTCGGCCGCATCGCTCTAACGCAATCATTGAACTCTAATTAAGAGAGCAATATAATGTCTTCCAAAGAACATCAAAATACTATCACATAATTTAGGTCTTTATACTCTACTTCGTTCCAGTGCAGTTACATATATGTACATAATATATTACTACAGCTCACAACCGATCTGTATTCTAATTTGAACTTCAGATAACAAGAGTTTCGAAGTATACGAGTAGTATACCTTTAGCGACCTAGAACTTTTCGATTTGATACTGCTATCTTTATAATGTAAAACCTTGTTGTTTCCTATTGCAAATACAGATTTTTGTGCCTAATAAATTTGACATAACGAATAAAAAGTTACTTTCAATTTATTACATAAACAAGAAAGACGATTTAAATTAAATAACATGTAGGTAGGCAACAGCTATGTAACAATAGTTAAATAAGTTTTTATAAACTCATCAATAATGTTAAAAATAGAATTTACACGAGCATATTTTAATAGTAGACGTCGGACCAGGAAACGGTTTGCAGGATTATAAATATGTATCTAGTTTATGAGAACAATGGAAGTTGATTGAGTTAATAATAACGTCGTACATAATATATACAACCGAATATTTAATATGTCAATTTGAATGTGGTCTTGCAGAATGATTTTTACGCATTGTTTAGCTCTAAATATTGCGATGACCATGTAATGATACATTTGAACACCAGACCGTCCATATGTGACAGTCGTATGTACAACCGTATCGTGTGTCACATGCGGCCACAGGCATGTAGCTAAGCCATGGTAAGTACACGCGTTCGGCGCCTGAGTTTCGCGATTATTGTGGTGCGCGATCAACGAAGCAATCGGGGCCACTTGTGCTAATGAAACACTTCAATTGAATTGGGGACATTAATTCAGCGGGCAATACGCTACTGTTTGCATTGATGCTGAATAAAAATAGGCGAGCGCTATGCGAATGGAAAAATACTGACGAACAACGCACCACGCGACTTCGGCACGACAACTTAGACTGCAGCTATTGAACTCACGACGCAATGTTAATGAGAATTCCTGTTCTCTAAACTGATCAGCGACATGAATACATTATAATGCTCGTTTACAATACAAATCTTCACAGATACTAAAAGTTGTAGATTATACAAACATAATATTGAAACAAAAATCTACTTAATCTCGAGCACACATTTTTTGTTGTACACTATTCAGGTAAATTCTTTTGAAATCTGATGTGCATTACATATGAGCGAATTAAAATAATCGAGTAAACGAACTCGACGCCAAGGCCGCGGCAACAAAAACTCGATGAATTTAATTAATGCTTAATACAACTTGCTTGGGTTTTATCCAAACTAAGGCCACATTTAGATTTTTTTTTATTTACGACTAAAAATTTCGTTGTTACCAGCACTATAGCCGCCGAAAGAACCGAAATTAATACAAAGCATTAAGCAACAAACGCTAAAAACTCTAAGAGGAATATTGTAAGTACATAATAGATTGATCAAATGAAAAAAACAAACAGAATATAATTAGTAAGAACTAAGGCAATTTTAACTATTACACCTCAGGCTAAAATAGCAAAAATAGCTTTATTGATACTTTAGTTAGGATATAACGAGAAAATATTATTATTATAATTGTTATTGTCTACGATTGTATTATTGTCTTTGAAACGAATTAGTGTATTCGGATCTCGATTAAACCCGTGTGCTGAAAATTTTACTGTATTTATTGTATGTAATAAGATGAATATTGTAATAAGATGAATTGTTCCCATATTATTTTTAATGCATTTATAAATAAGCTGAACACAAACCTACTTTGTATTTAAACACTGAATGTGTATAATTTGAATATGATTTTACAAATAGCAAGTTTGCCTTGTAATGATCATTGATGAAAATAACCGCATGCATTATGTTAATAAACGTGTTGCGAGAATAGATGTATTGACATTCATTTTATTAAAGATTATTTTTGGCATCAGTAGCTAGTAATTAAGTCGTAAATATATCAACTAATTAGTAAAAATGGAATAATTATCATCATTCCTTTTATAAATTCTTAATGTCTAGTATACGACAATTATGAATGAATGAATTAAATAGTGATCCATTTCTGAGGAGGTATGAAATATTATAAAAAAAGTAAGTAAGTAATATATAGTCAATTTGGATGATTTTAGACAATTTTTAACTCTTCCACGTTTACATACAAATCTATAAGAATGTTTCCACTACATACATACATAATCCTAAATAATCATCATATTTCGACTTTAAAAGTTATTATAGACCAACGCAAAAAAGGTCCGGGACATTTAATTTTTAAATTATTACCGTGAAGAGTGAGGATATTAAACTTGAATAAGAATTGACAAAAAATCAATGGCTATGTATTATGACATTTACCAAAAACTTTCTGTCTCTATCAAAATGGTCATAAAATAACTTTCCGCGCGCTTCAATATTGCTTTCATTTTGAAACAAAAACGTCGCAGGTTTTCAAGTGTTTCATCTTAAATACATTTTAAAATTCAGTGTACCGAATGCAAGGAAATAAAAACGAATTATCGTTGTTTACAACATTCTGCGCTTCATAAAAACTAAATACTTTGAATGTCCAGAATTTCCAAATCAATCGAATTTTATTGTACGACCGAAAACATTTCATGTTCTTTTTTAAAACGAGTTAAATGTAAAATTATGGAAAATGTAAGCTATATAATGTATGCTATATACTTCAAATATAAGAAACATGGATTTGGTTAGGAATAAAAAGATGGCTACGCAGATGTCAGATAATTCTCTTATTACAAGCGAATGACCTTGAAATATATCATGAGAGTTCGCCGGTCAAATATTAATTAATTTTATTTATAACTGGTTTGGTTGGTCTGTAGTTCGTGTGTTGATTTTCCTCTCATCTTCGCCAACTCAACAATCTATAATAATTAAATGATAATTAGCTATTTTATAACCAGATATTTTTATCGTACGGTAATAACGTTTGCTCTCAATATGCTTCCTTAGGGAGAATCGAATGAGATCAGATGACATTGAAGTAAGAATCTTTTGGTCCCAAATTGCTGTTTCGAAATATCCTTAAGTAAATGAAAAAAATCATAATGATGCATTAGGAATACATTAAAATTAACATTGATATAAGATATGTAAGACCGGCATCGGATCTATCGTACGGTTATTGCGTGATGCACGATATACCGACTCCCGCGCACGACGTGGCGATCAAAATATTGGCATTGTCACGCGAATGTTGACTTCGTAGACTCCTCGTCATACCAAACGCGTGTGGGGGCTTAGGCTACAAAGTGGATATAGTCAAAATGGATATGGTAACAGCATGCATGGCCAAAATGGGATTATGAATTAACACTGGATAAATCAAAACAATATGACTTCCACATTTCGAACAACAAATAAGTCCAAAACATGAAGAGCGGGACTACATAAAAAGAGACAGGCAAGTCCTTTTTAAGAGATTTTCAATAAACCTATGGATTTTGTATAATCCTACTAGGTCTAGTACCATATATGTATTTTACTTATAGATCAATTGTAATATTAAGCGATGCGTAATCATGTTTGTTACAGAAACATGCATTACATCTATGGCATAGTGGCGTCGTGATACACGAGAGCGAGACTGCCACGCACGATGCTAGAGTCATAATACATATTGTCTTTATCTTCAGTTTGCACGTAATCATTAATGTTTAGAAGTCTGTTCATATATATGTATAATTCTTTATCAAAGTCCAATGTAATCAAATACAATAAATTAATAACACTGATAATCGGTAAGCAAGGAAAAGAAAAATCCTTTATGTGAGCAATTCATAACACTAAGTGTGAACATGCTCATATATGTGCCCTCTTCGAGTTATACGCATGCACATTCGTAACTAAAGGTGTCAACTAAGTGGCGCACGGGGTTGATGACAGATAAGGGATACTATTTTATTGTAATGACTAATTTCGTTATTCGCAGCAATAATCGATTGATAATTTGAGTGTTTTTAAAGAATTACTGTAAAATAATTTCATTTTCATCGAGGTTTAGGTTGAATGCTCACACTTATTGTTTGTTAACGTACTTTAACTTTCACTTAATTTTGTACAAATTGTGTGGCAATAAAGACATTTTTCTTTCTTTCTTATACCTAACTTAACCACAATACAGTTGTATGCGCCGTGGGGGAATAAACATGCAAAATACGGGGAAACCGCTTAGATGTCTACCCTGTAGAGTATCGAACCCAAAGGTAATCATCATTGTGAGGACTTTGTCTTACTGTTGGGTGCTGGTCAAGTGTAAAATTGAGTTTTGTACAGTGCGAACACGTTAGAGAACATTTTGAAGAACTGTATGGTTTCTTTACATTGATTCTTTTTTCTTTATGACATCATAAAAACGTATAATACAACTTCTAAACGTTGGAGTCGCGTCGTGCTAGGAAATAAAAGGCTTAAATTTAGCCCATTAGAATGTCGTTCCTCTGAACCTAATATAATTAGCCCGGTGGAAATTATTGTATATCAGAGGACATCAATTGACACGTAGTTTAGTTATTTTTGCCGTAGGTACAAAAATAATTTCCTCGTTTGAAATATGTAATTAATGAACGTGATACGGATCAAAGAGCACGACAATGAGCAAGCCATTCTATTTATATGCTTTGTTTATATTTATAAAAACATGAGACCACCTTTTGCAATTTCAATAACAAATTGACCTTTCATACCACGACAAATGATACAATGTTTTGGCTGTTTTATAGTCTCCTACCTTTCGGTAGTATCGACCTATGTTTATTTATGACTGTTTAACTTTAAAATTGTTTCTATTTTTGTTAACTATTGTCCTTATTTTGTTTAATTTTATTTTTAACAGTACCTACCTATTCCGATTTTAATTTATGAAAAATAATTCATAAAAAGGCATAATAATAATAAATAAGATTGAGCGTGGAACATTTTATATACATTTCGTACATAACGGATCCCACCAAAACACGAAAGGTCAAGTTCGTTACACAAAGCTTATACTACTCGTAGTATAATGTGAAATATGAGATATACTTATAAAAGAAGTAAAATCTAACAGCATACCAAATTCTTTCAAATTTCCCTAAATCATAGCTCCTGTTATGCATCAACGAATTTTAATCCCATCAAATTATTACTCCAATAAATATTTTACCTCTCCACGAAGTACCTAAGTCACCTGGAATTAGTCTATAACATTAATGGCAGTCATTAATAAAAAATGGTAAGTTTTGGGCGTCATTATCTGGCGAGGTAGGCGATGTTTTAATGAAATTTGCCTGAGACACTTCGGTGTGTCTAGATGGTTGACATAAATATGTAATCTGAAAATTGCCTATTACGGACAATATACAGAACTGCTGAGTAGACCTTAGTACTTTCGATGTATCTTTGTACATTTATTGCAGTGTAAATCCCGGAAATACGGCAGTGAAGGTCGGAGAGCGACAAGACGACCTTGTCAGCGCGTGTGCCACTTTCTCTTCAGCATCGCGAGAGCCCACGTGCGTTACGCAGTCCGAAACAATGCTCCGCTCTACAAACTCTCAAAACAGGGCTGTCTACATGACACTGTCCGGTGTTGTAACGTTGCAGTGGCTCAATGTCAAAACACAATAGCTCCTGGATAGAAACTACAACATCACTAGGACACGCCATCGGAACTAGTAAAGTCGACTTACGTCTTCCGCTACCATTTCGTTTATGTAGAATCCCTTATGATTTTACAGGAATATCGATGAATCTATAAGCACAGTTCAGAACCGAACGAGAACAGCGTTTTGGTTACTTGTAGATTTTTCAAATACATTAAAATTATTGGTTATAATCGTGTGAGTATATTTAATAATTAATCACCTACAGTGAAGACCGTACTGAAATTAGACCAGCCTTTGATTGCGTTGGATATTATTCGTAAAAAGCCATATCAATATAAATAGTAAATATTTGTACATAAAGACGATTATGGAAATATAGGTATCACATTTATAGAGCGAGCACTATTACCTTACAACCCTGAAAGTAACACCGACCGTCGCACCCTTTGTAACAACAGTGTCTTGATCGCCCAAAATGACGTCGTTACCAACCATGAGTAAGAGGACAATTTAGATAAGATACAACGGGAGCGTCTAAGCATTGTTTACGTAAAAGCCTTGGTTTCGGGCCGTGATCACGGACCATTCCGTACAGTAACAACTTATTGTTATTCCGTGTCGTAACAATGATATTTTACGCAAGTAACATGTCGCTTATTGTCTTTTTCGCATATTTATTTTAACGTACGTATAAACTAATATTCGTGACTTTCATGGACCATTCGTTCTGGCTAATGAATAGCATTCGGTTATAGCGCAATGATTTCCAAACCACTGGATTAGTGTTTTGATGCGACACCGAAATTTTATAGCCTTTCCGATGGCATATGATATTTTATACACAAAGAGATAACACACATACACGTGTTTCATTAAATAAGCCTACAGACGAACGAAGAAATTCATTATATTCTATATGCTATTAATATATAGTTATACGAATACTGTTTACATCATGTTATAACACAAGAGGAAAGAGAACGTTTCACGTAATCCACATCGATTTCATTTAAATGTCTTTGATCCGTTTTGGCCGAAATTGAAATTAAATAATGGACAAAACAAAAGAATTTGTCACAAGGTAAATCGCGGGCTGGGATTTGGTGTGCGCCTCAGCTGTAAGCGGTTTAGTTTAGCGAGACAGTTACAGTCGGTGTAGTTGGAAATATTGGCAACACGTCTGTGCAATGTTTCCACAAGCTGCTGAAATGCTGAGTAGCAACGCTGACCACCCACGCGACACACCTCCATATTGGATTATTGCCCATATAATGCATACTAGCTTCTTAGGCTCACCTTACGTACTTTTTACAAAGAACTAAGCTGCAGACGTAAGTAGAAACTTATATAGACTTAAATCGTAGCGTTCAGTTTGTGACATTACATTGACCTCAACAATGAAGTGATAAATATCTACTTACTATTCCATTAAGAGAAGTATCTTAAATCATTATCGAATTAAATATTATTTATTTGAAGCCCTTTAACAGACTTGAAACTTTACTTTGAAGTTGCGTCTGAAACACCTGATTCTGAGCAAAAGTAAAAGTTACCTGCTTATAGTAATCGAGCAAGAAAGTGATGTAAATCTTACCTGCAACAAATGAAGGAGATACATCAATAAAACTCACTATGGTAATAAGCGGGAAAGGTGTTATATCTACCTTTATTTGAAGTCATATAATAAGGAAGCATTAAGAAGGCGTAAAGATGATAAAACCGGTTAACAAGCGAGTAAAGAATAAGCGGGATATTAAAAGTGGTTAATTGTTGGTAGGTATATATACATATATTTATGTGTCTGAGCGAGTCGTGAACTTTGCTGTGATGACTGACTGGTACTTTAATGCGTACGAGCATCACAGCCCATTACGCCGCGCGGGCCGAGGGTACACTGACATTAAAACTTATTCAGACGGTACTAGCACATCGACAATAATATACAAAATACAAACCCATAATCTAAAAACTTTGTAAATCGATGATGCTGTAAGTCTTTATTTTTTAAACGTGGGCAAAACATCGCAATGTTCGAACAAAAAGTAAAGTATAGATTTATATTTAATTATTACTGAGGACGCAAAGTAAAAACAAAATCAAGTATTGGCAATAAAAAGTGTTATAAATATTTCTCTAACATAAAGCTGGTTTTTGACAACTGCGTCGAATGAGTCGAAGGTAAGATTTTGTAGCGTATAATTTATTGTTGTTGTGTGCAAATAAACGGAATGTGCGATTGTAGATTTTGTCGGTGGTCGTCGTAAGTCGAGTAGGCGTGCGAGCGAGCGGCTGACCTTCGTAGACGGAGGCGAATGGGACCATCAACAAATACTCTACGTATTTAATAAGCAGCTTTAATTACAACGAGTTTTGCCCCTCTGTCCTGCTTTTAAATTCTCGTTGTTCGTTCATGACATAGTACAAGGACGTTAGATACCTTTGATTCGATTAGCAATGAATATGCATTTACCCAGTTTATTCGCAATGTACGCATTAATTTAGTAGGTATCAATAAGCATTTTTACGTGAAGTTTTCGGCTATTTCAACATTGGTAATCACATTTTACGCACTAATAAAATGCATCAATTCATGGTCTTTTGTGGACACAATACACGAGTGTTTTAAGGTCCCGGTTGAAAGGAAGCAATCCTAATGTCACAATGTGTCTCGCACATTGTGCGAAAATGCCATCTCCGCTGGTCGCCCGATCAGCGTCTTCCTTCGCTAATTACTTGTTATTATGTCTCCAGTGTAACAGATGTGCCACATCCGCTCGCATCCACTTTACAGTTTCGTTTTTCACCATAAATTAAGATTAAGAAAACTGAACTATTACGAACGGATATTGCTACTCGTATTAAGAGTATTTTTGATTTCTGAATTTTGGAGTATGGTATAAAAAATTAAAATTGATGTTACTGATATTTGAATCACAACGTTCTTGATCAACGAGGCACCTAGTCTCGTTTCATATCCTAAATAAAATCGTTCGTGACGGGTTCACTAAAGCTAACAATGTTACATTATCATTACACAATAAGAAATGGAAACTTCGGAATCATTCATTAGGCCCGGCCGGGAGAAATACTTAGAATACAAAGGCGGAGCGCGGCGCGTCGGTTAAAGAAAAGATGGCCTTGTTCATTCGAAGCGAGGAGATTATCCTGTAGATGGGGCGCAAGTTTATTAAAAAATAGTGAACAAGCGGGCTATTACGGTTGGTTTCCCTTTCGTTGACAGCGCATGCGGGTCATCGCGGCGCATGGATGCGCCGGGCTCGCGTTGCGTATCACTGTTCACCAATATACCGCCATGTTATAATGTCAGCACGCACTTATATATATAGACTTGCACAATGAAGCAATCGCGCCAGGCTAGCGAGTTCGAGCTTTGTTACCTCGCTTGGAGGTTGCATATGAATTACATTGATCTACACCATAATTGTTGACGAATAAGACATGCATAATTATGATCTACGAGTAAATCAATATACTGCTAATAAAGATTGCATAATAGAGCGCAGTAAGTACCTCGCGCATATTAATATTAGATTGCAGCGTTGCTTGTACCGTAACATCTAACATTCTTCTTAATTCATTTCCGTTAAATAAAAGACTGATACAAAAATATATCCGGCTACAAGAGTTAATAAGAGCCGCGACGCAATAGTCATGTGCCATAAAGCGAGAGCTTGAGGAAACATTATCACAAGGCAAGTCCGCACAGATAACTTTTGACCGAACTGTGTATTAGTTTCGGATAAGTTATCAACGTGCGTCACAGTACCGTCATTTTTATAGTCAGAACAAATTCATTGTGCCACTTTTTTACTGAAGGTACAACGATAATATGCAAGACGTTTCGGTGTAACACGCTAGTTACGTTATCGCGGCCGTCCTCCATGGGCATCGGGGCGTCGAGCACCGAAGCATAGCCTTTCACGTCATGCCATAGACCACCCCTCTTGTCACGGTGATGGTTCCTCGCCTAGCCGCTTACTAAGAACGCGCAAGGTTCAAAGTATTGACATTATAGAACGCCGCCACGTGCAACTTTTATATATACATATTGTATAAACTGCAATTTTCCTCTCCAAGCGACTTAAATATGAGCAAGAACTATTGGAAGTTTGTTTTTTCATTTAGTTCACCTAACTAACTCATCGATAATTCAACTAGCATGACATAAATATTACTAACAGTAACGCGTATGGAGATGGCGGAAAGCGCATGAATATTTCACGCGGTCACTTGTACTCCATAGGTTCTCGATCGCGTACCGCAGGTACATAAAACGAGCGTTGCAACCCTCGGACCAACCGTGCGCATCGATGCATACAACTGCGATTTGATAATACGTGTAGTAACTGGTTGTGTGTTACACGCCAAATGCTATTAAGGTAACCGCTTACTGGCTTTAATAAGCTTAAAAATAAAACTGAATTGAGGCATTCAAACAGTCGAATATCATTTTATAAATACTTTTTAAAGTATGTCACATAGTTAAGTATAAAAATGTAAAGTGGTCCTTTAATATACGAAACCCCAATCTATGTGGAAGTTACAATGTAAATTACTTTGTGGTGTTCATATTATACAATGTAAATGGCAAAGGGCGGAACACGAATATCACGATAACCATGGAAGTTGGAGCAGAAGACTTCCTGACTGAAAAAAAAACCAAAAAATTCACACATTAAATAATTTATTAGCCAGCCTCGAGAAGGTCGATATACATTTTATTGTAATTAC
>DWEL01000005.1:0-18676 GCA_018245955.1 Myscelus nobilis
TGTTAGCCAAGGAAACACTATAATATACCTAGATATAACAATACGCATGTCTATGTTTGAAAAAGTTTTACCTAATAATTGTTTTTTTGTTGAGCAGCAATTGCACACTAACAGTTGTAATTTAAAAATGGAAGGAGTCGCAAATGTTGATTGACAGGTGACGGGTAAATTTGACCTATTACTCGTATATTTTCTGTCGCTCGAACAAATCCAGTACCAACATTTCCGTTTTTAGTTGTTTTTGTTTAAATTGCCAATATCTATTATCTACACAAAAAAAAGGATTTACTTTATGTTAATGCATTTGAAACGTTAAATTTTGTTTTATATATAGCAGTGCCATTGTTTGAACGTCTGGGTGAGTCGTGTTATTTTCTATCATACGGCATCTTATGCCTTCTATAATCTAAACTTAACTTATTATCTTTCTCTTGTGCAGTATTAAAGAGAAAGATCACATCGTAATATACGTACAACACTTTCTATAGAAGGAGCAGCGGTATTTGAAACGCGGCATTGGGTCACTGAGCCGACCGCTTCCCGCGGGAAAGGGCGAACGTCCTACTCGTAGGACATTGAGATACACATACATAAACAGTATGTATTCATGGATACACTCAATCAAAAGTAACGGTAAACCAAATAGATTTAATTTTTGATTTATTTGTATTTATATTAAATTTTCTTTGAAAGTTATTTAAAAACAATTGACAGCCTAGTTTGACATTTCATTCTCATTAAATCACGCGTTTTCCTAATATTATAGATAAGACAATAATTGACATAGCAATGTGACATAAGCGTAAACAAAATGCTATCGGCCCATATATTTCATCGATATCCTGAGTTCCTTGCAATGCCTACAAGCTACTTCTATTAAATAAAAACAATATATTTCATACTTAGTGGTAATAAATAATATCGCATCAGTAATCGTAAATTACCCGTTCCTATAATCGCATCATTAATGCGTTACGAAAATATTCAATTACTAACAATGAACAAGGAAATATTGAATACATCCTTTTCACTGACCTTTGACCTATTGCCAAACTTCGTGACAAAAGATGCACTAATTATCGAAAGGATACAATACAATATTTAACACTCTGTACCGGGTACTAGACAAATGTCATCAACTGACTCTAGCCTATTTAAATCCCATTTAAATCTAAACTCTATTTCCTAAGCAATAGAGTCTAATTTAGTTTGCGGGTTCTAATAAATAAGTTCGCGAGCTCACCGGCCGGCAGTCCACGCGCTGTCCGCTCGTTCATTGAGCTCTTCCCATGACATTATCCGCGTACACTTTTCACGTTTGCCCTATAACCAGGCACTATTCGTACGAATTAAGCTTCAGCGGCATTTGTTATTAAGTCCAAATCACATTGAACAGCGGCGGCAGTTACGATATTACTAGATTGGGTGTTAAAATGGCGCATCTGAGGCTCCGATGGCCCCAGAGATGGACCTCGCGTTTTATTTCCACCAAGGAAGACACGACTTTAGTACGATGCATGGGGGAAAATATGGCCCCAAGTCCGCTCGGGCGTATTTCACTGGGGTCGGTTGGGGTCATCCGCGCGGACATTATTAAACTGTTACTCTTCCAGAATCGTGAGACGTGACTTATGCAGATGTTTAAGTAGTGGTTTGACTGATAGTTTCACGTGTGCAGTGGTCGTTTCTCATGTGAATCTGCTTTGCACGATTCGCGATGTTGGCGAAATTAGTTGGAAAGTTTCGTTCTGACCTTATTCGGTGGAAGCCCAAATTGGCCTTTGTAATCCCAGTGAGCGTTTACGAGACATCACGTAGAAATGCATTGCTACGTGCTCAAACAGTTTATACAATTAAATATAAGTGTTTGTTAAGTTTGACGGTGGATATAAACATTCTAAATCCTTGGTTCGACTTTAATACAATATTTTTCGTAGCTTATAATTGTTTCAGACTGGTAAAAAAATTAATGGTCACTGTTTTACATACCTTCTTAAGAATAAAATACGTTTATTAAGATTTATACTAGGTAACTTTATTTGAAAATGATGATGACCAGGAAACACATGCTTTTTTTAATCAATATTCTCTTGATCATACATAAAGCTCATAACTATTAATATAGAACGTCACGGACTCCAGAGAGAATAGTCAACAATGGCAATAGGCAACCAAAACGGGGACAATTCGCACGAGAAATAATTTATCTAACAAGCGTCTAGAAAGATCGGTCTTTTCCTGAAGACCAGAAAAACGCTCGGAGCCGCTCACCAGGTACGAGGAATGCAATTAATACGCTTTTTGCGTTCCAATCAGGAAGCTAAGTGTAACTGTAAGAGGCGAAATGTGGGAAAATTGGCGGGAACAATGGAGAGATGGTGGTTTTTTTTTCGGTTGGAAGAGCGACGTCGAACGTAATTGCGCACAACTCATATGGTATATGAGACGGCCGAGTCACACAGTGGACGTTATAGTCGCGAGCGTTTCGCCGCATTACGGAATATTCACAAATTGTTGATACCTTCCAATGATACCACAATAAATGGACTAAAATGTCTGGGTTTTTAAATTGGATTCAAAAATTTTTTTTAAAAATTAGAATCAAAATTGAATCACACAACTAAAATTTTCTCTTCGCCCCAAAACCAAATAACTATTTTTAACCTTTTAATTAAGCTCATTATTAACTAACAATCAACGTAATCAGACGTTTAAACTGATGTTTAACAGACGTTCAGCGTGGAACCGGGCGCCCTCATAAGTTTTTCACGAGGAAAAGCGTACACAATACACCGGTGCCAGCGCGCAAGAAGATGAGAAAATCAACTCATTACCATGCACTGGACAGTTATTGTCTGTTGATCGCTACACAAGTGTCTTCCTCGTTCCACGCACGTTAATTGTTCCAAGTTCACGACGATCTGTCCAGCATTGTTTGTCCTCCCTGCAATTAGACAGTCGTAACGGTACATGCTAATTACAGAAACTGTTCCTATACTATCTCTATTAATAGCTATACATTTATCAATCAATTCATTGATTCAAGTTAACGAATAATACGATTTTATGCAGTTGAACTTTTACCGTTAAATTGCATAAATGTTGCTTAACTGACAGATAAAGTTGCTGACTCATTCCATATCTCTTAAAACACCAAATCAGTTTTACTAACATGAGATAATTAGGATTTAAAAATGGTTACGTGGGTGCAATTACAACTATTATCCTCTGGGATAGACAGTAAAGTGTGGATTTCTACTAGTTGCGATCCTGGTAAACTATTTTCATCTCTTTTTACGCTGTACAGGCTAGTTTTTGAGAGGTACTCCTGACCTTAAGTACCTAAGCCGATGTAATTAACAGCGGACCCCAGCAGTCACGTAACACGTATTCGAATACGATTCCAATAGCCGAAGAATCGCGTGCTCATTATTTGTAAGCCACAAATCATTCGCTCTAAACGTGTTTATTAACGTCAATTTGTTCGCGCGTCGGTCGTGTCGTGAACGCCGCCAATTAATACGATTTTTCGTCACCCACGACCGACCGGCAGTGTGAACGAGGACCGTTCCCATGCTGCCTTTCGCTTTCGAATATTGTTTATGGCAAAAGTATGAAACGAATATTGATAAAAGACATTTAGTTCTCATATCGATATCATGATCTACTTATGTTACCAAGCCTATTTGATGCTCCTTAGAGGTAAGAGTAGAAGTCGGAAGCCGTGACGGCAAACGGCCTGACGCTTTCAATGCCGTCACGCTGTTGGCGCCCTCTGCTTCTTTGTCTGTAATACGTAAACTATTTATTAATTCTTCGTTGTTTTTGCAGTGCCAGTTATAAAAAGAAAAATATGTCATGTTCAACAAACGCGCTAAATATTATTTATTTATTTATTTATTCAATTAGAACGGATTTCTCCAGTCAGACTAAATGAACACGATTTAAAAGGATAAAAAAGAAGGACCATATATAAATAAAATAGCAATGTTAAGTTAATGTAATAAAACAAATGTCCAAATAAGATATACCATCAGGGTTGTAAAAGTTACGAAAAAGTCTCAGTTCTGTGTTCTGTAATATGATAGCGGTACGGAGTCATTAGCAGAGGTGATGCGCTGATATTTAGTCGTCCACGGGTTGCGCCACTCGCGGATGACACGACCGCGGGTCCGCGGCGCGGTGCCACAGCAGCCTTAACAGCCTTAACTTCCGGTTATAAACACAGTCTTAAAAGTTAAACTACATAGTTAAAGAAATAAATCCCTAAAAGATAAACTGACCAGATTTCATAGCATCATAGAACGAAATAAAGCTTTACAAGTTTGATATTTAAGCATCGTAATTATTTTAATGATATATTTAATGTGGATGAAGCACGGCAGGTTTGTAAGGACAGAGATATTTGGCACTCGGCGCTCTCTGCCTACCCCGATAGGAACCTGGCGTGATGGTTATGTATGTACGTGTTCATTTAATATAAGATCAACTGGATCATAGGTAAATATTACTATTAACAATAATATATTCTGACCATCGTTTGTGTAGGCCATATCCGACTATATCGATATTAGCAAATTTGATACACATTTCAATAACTAAGTTTGATCAAATGCAGTACGATATAAACGGAGTCGGTTGCACTGGCCTCGCAAGGTCTCCGCGGGCGGCGAGTTCGTGTGGTCGTGCCTGAAGCCAGATTAAACTATTGCACCTCACCGACATTTCGGTCGCCATGGTAACCGAAAATACACGACTCTATAACTAAACTCATTACCGCCTCTATTAACAAAGCCCGAAAGCTCAGTTTAGTGGATCAAATAGTTGCAATTCTCGTCGTGCTCTTATGAAACAGACCCCCGTATATTTAGGAGGACCTGTCGAATGTTCGCACGAATCCACAAATGGTTGCGCTAACCGAACCGAAGATGCAGCCAGAGACGAATGATAATTGGATAGTAGAAATGAAGGTTATTAATACGTGGATTGTTTGTGTGAAATCACCTTAGGATTCTCCTATCCATAAAGGTTGACTCGGGTGTTGCAATAAACAGTAACAAGCCATAACTCCACAGTCGGATTCATTGCATACATTTGTATTAGGAAACAATTACTAAGTGCCTAAATCTACCCGGCATTTATAACAATACTAGCTCTTACCAGCAGCTTCGCCCGTGTGGTCCGAAGAATTTATATAGCACACGTCCTACTGCTACTGTCCTCTTACGCCCTCTAGAGTGCTACGAGTTATTAGACTAAAATGTCTACATCATAATGAATATAATTCAATATTGAATCAATACAAGTCTTATTGACACCATCCAAATTTCTGGCCATGAATTGGCATCGATGAAGTTTTCGAACATTCCAGAACAAACCTTCGAAATACATAAACAAAAATTGGAATTATTCGTCAAAATATTAGTGCAACAATCATAAAGTACAATGGAAGGTGTGTCAGAGTACACGTACTTGCAACAGCTTTGTATCCCGCACTTTAGTGCTTGTAATGCAGGCTATTTTATTTATAACTCGAAAATTGCACCCCGAGCATTTCATCGACAATCATGGATTGTATGCCCGCTAATGGATGGTGTATGTTGAGATATATATAGAGCTGTAATAACAACATAGTTAATATAACAAAAAAGTTTTAAGTGTCGTATTATTTTCTCAAAATATATTTTTTCAATGTAGGTCATCAGCTCAATCATTTAGTGTTTTATTTGTCTTTAAATTCCCCATTCATATTTACGCATATTCAAACCCTGCGGATGAAATATTATTTTTACGAAAGTTGGAAAGTTGAATGACAGATAGAATTTCTCAAAGGTTGAATGCCTTTTAGGCCATATATTATCTGTACTATTCAATCAAAGCGAACAATCCTAAAACTCCGATGAATCTTCACTTGCAACATGTAACCACGACTTTTAACAGAACTTAACAAACACACGTAAACAACCAAAGACACACACCAGCAGCTTCATAGAAACGCGCTTGGCATTCGTGCTTGGATATTCCTCGCTATATATGCGTGCGGGGCTCGGTCCGATGAAGACACCAATGGCGATATTAATTCATTGCGCGGCAGGAACACGGCGCGCGCGCTATCTGCGCTTCCTGCGTGGCCGGTTCACACGGGGCTCACCAGATCGAAGGTCCGCGTTAATTAAGTGCGAAAGAGCCGCTCATGCGATACTGTAGCGGCGTTATAACGTATCGTCGATCTTAAGTAACGGCGCTCGACTCACGGCCGCGGAAGCCACGCTTGCGATTGTTGCCGCGGTGTGTGTGCTGTATAAATTGACTAGCTCTTGCCCGCGGCTTCTCGCGCGTTTAGTTCGGAGTGAAACAATTCCCCTTTCCCTGTACCGAGAAATTTCTTGATATCCTTGGAATATCTAAATTCATATACTACATTTTTACTTGTTGCCATTATGAAACTATGAATACCAACGCTTGCGAAGCTAACTAGCATAGCCTATATAGCCTTTCTCGATAAATGAGGTATCTAACACTGAAAGAACTTTTCATATCGGACCAATATTTCTTGAGATTAGCGCGTTCAAACAATCAAACAAACTCTTCAGCCTTACATATTATGTACCTATGTGTTCTATAAATTGATTTGTCTCTTTTTGGCCGCCTTTTTCTTCCAGTCCGGTGTAGCCAGATGACGATAAAACTATGAACGATAACAATGTATGCCGTATGTAGTGTACGGATATACTTAATGATGAATACAGTTATTAGAATTTGAATGACTAGTCATCACCCAAACACCCGTGGGTCTTACTGAAATTAAAACAATTACCATATTTTAGTAAAAAAAATTCTTACATATCGCATTCAATGTTTAGTATTCCTATATTAATGAATTTGTTCAACGCTTTCATTAAGTCAGTGATACGTTGACATAAAGAAAATTTTGACGATTATTGACAAAATTATAAGACGAATCGATTACAAAATTGCTCTTTGAATAGTTTATGGTGCAGCAGTACTGCAGTACATGAATTAATGTTGATTTCGATGTCTACGGCAATAGATAAATAAATCATATTCGTTGTATGAAATTTCGCCCAAAGCCGTGGTCACGATGGCCTCGATAATCTCACATGTAATTTAATAAACGCGTGTTTATTGAGAATTATCGTGTGTTTGCTTTACTCTGGCGCACGTAGCGCCATCTCGTCTGCGATAAATCAATCAGTTTTATATTTAAGGTTCTACGGAATCATTTAAGAGACTAAGTCAAGCGTAGGCCTAGTATAGATCGTAGATTAAACACAATATGTAAACATTCTGATTTAAAGTTGCAGCGAATCCGCTGCAGTTATAAATACTTCTTGAGTAATAGTGATTGACCAATTCGGAAATAGTCGATGGATAATTTTATGTATCACCAAGAATTTTTAATATGATATACAGATCTATTCGCAATTCAGTTGTATACGGATTTAGTTTTACATCAGTTGTGCAAAAATATGATTATCGATTTTAATCATTTTCTGTGACAAAACAAAACTTTTGCTCAACTGGACATCATCAGCCCCTAAATCAGTGATCTGAAAAGTACATTATAGGCTCCCCCACACAGCTACGTTTTTATATTCTTTCTTACTAGATTTCTATTTCTTACGAGAGAGCGCCGCGCCGCGATGGCACTATTATACCATCTCTCTCACGTATGATACAAAACATTCTAAAACTCATATCGGAATATCGCAGGACGGAGAAACGCAACGTCGTACTTCTTGCGGCGTTATTATGGCAGCAGTGTGTAACTACATGACCATCCTAATACAAAATGTACTGAAAACAGATATCGCAGTAACGCATGCGATATTATCGACCTATAATAACGCGTCTGTGTCGGGGAGCATTAACTGAGCGGTCGCAGACGCAATGTAGTCCCGTGTGTTTCAATCAATAAAACTGTTACACGCACATTGCATGGAGCACGTGATACTAGCGCTCGCCATCCCGTGTTATGGTCTCATAGCAATGTTATTGCGAATCAAGATAGCGCAGGTTCAAATCCCATTAATAATGTAAGGATGATTAACATTGGTACCCTAGATTTAGGTTACTTTAACAAACGGTTATGTATCGTACTTTCTAGAGTGATTTCTCGTGCGTAAACAATTTACTGAAAATATTCGAGAAGACCAATTCATGAATTATTAACAAATTATTTTCACATAACAATCTGTTTCAAATACAGTTAATATATTAATTTTCATTTAATTGTCTTTTAAATACAGCAATAAAATAGTTAGTCAAATCTATTTACTTTTATAAAAGAACTTAAGAAGTTTATAAAAGAACATTTAAACTTGAGACAAAGAACCTTCGCTGTCTTAGAATATTCTCTTTAAAAAGTAATTCAGCTCAATTATGAGGCGAACTATCTGTCATAAAGTCCGGCTATCAATCTAATCTCTGAACCGCATTCGCACTCAACGGCCGCGCTCACGACTCTTATATTTACAGTGCTTTAGATAACGTGTCTAATGCAAAATATTAATTCAAGGAACATACTACGGTAAGGCCACGCACAAACTCGGTGATTCGTGGCGGTTAGTATCGTGGCTTTATCCAGAACTATCTTTGGATGATAGCTATTATTAGACGTAAATCATGACGGGTCACAATAAAAGATGTCCCCAAAATTTACCAAACTTTATAATCCTCAAAATTTACGAAATTTTATAATCCCCAAAATTTTCCAAATTTTATAATCCCCAAAATTTTCCAAATTTTATAATCCCCAAAATTTATTTAGCTTTATGGATAGAGTAAAATGGCTTCCTTGGTAAATACAACAATGTCACAACCAATGGTTTTCTCATACCATAAAAAATCATATATTTACTCGTGTTTTTTATTGAAATTATTTTTACTACTTTACTTTACTCACTTATTTTCCATTTTATCCATCGAGTGTACAGAAAGCCTTATATAATAAACAGCCTTTAGCCAGTAGTAGTGTTCAAATCGCCAGCCGTTCAGGCACTAGAAAGCCATCGATCAGAGCGGAGATAGGTACAATAGTAACTGCCGTACAATAAATATATTTAGTATTAAAAATTAAGTAATGAAATAGTATCATCGCGAAAAATTTCGTAACTTAAGTAAGCTTATTTTTTATTATACTTTGCTTATATATTTTTCACTTCTGTATAGTAATGCACCTCTATTTACATTAGTTATATAAAAATTGTATGTATGTATGTATATAAAAATTGTAAGTATATTTAAACCGGTTTAAATAATTAAGTATTGAAGTAAGTAGTTTTGATAATATTTTTAAATTCCTTAACATTCCAGAAATGCTGCATACCTATTTTATTGAAGTCATATATCTTAATGTTTACCACTGAATTTTATTATGCACCTCAGAACTTAGAAGGTGGTTAGTTGCCGGGTGCATCTTGATAATGATAATCCGTTTTATTAAATAAACTGTTTGCAGCCGGGGTCTTTTGAAAAATAACCTCGAATAGCATTTTAAATCTCATTCCGTCATCAAGAAACTAACTCGTTATACTTAATCTACACAATCTATCTTCTATATACGAGTATATACAGGAGATTTACAGCGATATATTATCACTTATCACGATATCTCTGGAACCAGAAGACCTAAAGACTTGAAATTTGATAGGAATATTCCTTTTGGCGAGTAGAGGTCAGCTAAGAATTTTACGGATTACGGATTTTACAGATTTTACGAAACTATCTGTAAGAGGGGTTGCGGGGGTGTTAATTATAATTTATATAGCAAAGCAACTTTTGCCAGATCAGCTAGTGTACATATAAAAACGCTGTTAGGTAAATAAAACTCTTTTACCTTATTAAAATTCATTTTCCAAAAAATGGATTTAATTTGCAAAGAGACGAAGCGTGCGTCCATTCACATACGTATCAGGCATGGTACACGCGGCCCGTCAAGCCTCGCCGTGACCTGTTATTTGTCATTTGGACATGTCTGTTAGATACTTTCTCCATAAACACACACCGTCGCTTATGTTTAAGTGCAAACAAGTTAACTCCTGTCTATTATCCATAACTCCCTATCTCACCGATCAATATCAAACATGAGAGATTTCATGCACTACACATTTAATATTCTAATATTTACAATTAATTATCGTGCGAACATGTAACAGTTCTCGCTCACGTTTCGAGATCGATAAAAACTTCGTAATCAATTATTATTGATTTAGTTAGCTAGCAAGGAGGTTGCTTGCATATAGATACTATCGACACAATACCAAAGCAACGCAAATACAGTACAAGTACAAAAATCCTGCAGTACTTCATTAATTGAATTCAATTGAATCATTTTTAGAATCCGGACTTATACCAAAGAACTGATCTCTGTTGTTAAGGCAAAGAAAACGTTTACAAATACTACCAGTACAAATCTAATAACTCTTAAGTTATCAGTTAGGTAATAATGATTTAAGTCTTAAATGTCCATGCCATAATGTCCTTAGACACACTCCCCATAGACGTGTAAACACGGCTTGGGCGCGGTGCCTCAATGGGACTATGCATGCACTGCGCCCACGCACCTGAATCCATTAGCTCGTGATTAACTTGTAAGTGTGGGCTGAAGCAGAACGGCCATTTGTGCTCCAATAAATGAACTGTATCTTGTAACGGAAGTTCTTTCATCCAAAATGTGGGTTAGGACGCTGCGCCGTATATCAGCATGGTCCATCGTCTTGCAACGATAGAATCTTTCTGACTACAACAAACGCCTAACTATACTTCGAAACTTAAATCAGCTTAACAGTTATTGATTATTCAATTAATTCTTATATAGAAATGAGTTGCAGGAACTATTTATGTACATATGTATGTGCTCATGCAAATCAAAGTTGTTAAGAAGTGATGTAGTGAGATGCTAATAAAATGAAAAAAATTGAATAGAATAGTAGATTGATTATAACTTTTATTTAGCTTTTGTCATTCGCCCTATTTCCTATTTATTAAAAAGTAAAGGATCAACGCAAAGAGACAGTTAATCTATCGAAATTTCGGTAATATAACTTATCTACAATATTAAAAGACACTTGAATTGAAAATATTTTAATATCTACATAACAATGAGCGCTACGTTTACTGGACAAATGCAGCGGTTTCTATGATTTGTTTGCTTGAATTTTCTAGAGAAAGTACTTGAAGTGTCTCAGAAACAAATAGCGGGTCAGCCGCGGGTGGCGGGCTCGCAGGGTCGCGCGTGCTCCATGCAAACCGTGTAAATGGACGCACGCCTGCTTCCGATTAGAGATTTTGCAACCAACTTACCAAAAACATTATAATATGGTTTTTTGTAATACAAACATTTGAATTGATATGTTATGTTGATGTAATTGTGTTTTGACTCCTCTATCGCATTGGGTTTTTTGTCAAGTTAGAGGAAGTCTGTGTTATTATAAATAAAATAAAATAAATTTTAGTTCACATTGATTTATGTGACTTATATTACCTGTAATCTCTAATGTCATAAATCAAATTATCGTATTGTAATATAATGATAATTTAAAAATTGTCTAGTCTTCGCGTACAACCTTCTTATGCCAAATTAGACAGAGACGGTATTATAATAAGGAAACCGCTAATATATTACATACGTTTCAAAATACGAGTAAGTACATCAATATAGTTAATTTTATAAACAAAATATACATAGGTGCTTATAACACAAAAATTTGTTCCGAATGGTAATCGTATTCAGCACCTCCGCCTCACAAACAACAAAACGCCTGTGAAATATTTGACAAAAATCCCGATATCTACGAAAAGGTAACCAATAAGCAATAATCACAAAACCTTAACAAACGAGCTGGAAACCGCAAACATAAGCCAATCTTTACATAACAAATGCAATAGCTCAGTAATAATTAAAACAGTGGGGCACAGCCGGCTAATAATTCAATCTGTTCTTGTCCGGACTCATTTGTCCAATGTAATCACCATACTCAAATTGGACCTGTTTAGAACTCAGAATAATTGATAGCCGTTATTCGGCTTCGCGACAGTTATTTTGTGAAACTATTAGCCGGAGACTGTAGCCTGCAATTAGCGATGGAAATAGCTAGTTGTTAAAACAATTACAATGCCCACCTACATTAAAAGTTATGCCGGATTATATATATTTATATGTGTATATTGCAAAGTAGTACTAGCATCTCAAAATACTTAACTGTATACATTCTTAAAAACAACAAACGTAGGTACGAAAGCTTGACAAATGATTTCACGACTACTATCTATAGTGATTGTATAGCTTATAATGATTCTTAATAAAGAATCAATCAATCAATATTTCAAAAAATCAATCGATACAATAAATAGTTATCTTTGCAGCTGGTCCTTTGATCTGGACCACTGTGAGGTGAAAATCCTGAAAAAAAAACGGCTTTAGCCTTTTTTTTTCCTATGCCTTTTAAGGCATTTTTAACGTCTTTTATTGGTCTACTGCTGAACACGGCTCTTCTGTCATAGTGAGAGGGTTTTAAGCCTCAGCCTGCGGGCCAAATGGGTTGGAAGACTGTACACCTCAGAATACATAATATGCATAACATACTCTAATGAGATTTTCTCGCGATGTTTTCCTTCACCGCTATAGCGAGTGATATTTAAACCAATTACTGCTTATGCGATGTTATTGTGACGATTTGACTGACTGATTTCAGTTGGCTATTAAAGCCGATAATTTTTTTTATAATAACGAGTTAGTAATCAAAGCTATTTCTTACGTGTATTATAATGTCGGTCTTCTTAGTCAGTATTTAGGTTACAATGACGTTTAACACCCAAATCTAATGTAGGTGTGGGTTGCAGCAGACAGTAATACCACCCTTGTAAGCATGACATGGACAAATTAATTATACGGATTGATAGAATGATTCATATTTAAGTAACTTCAATTACAAAAATCTTCAGACTGTTATATAGGTACTTTTATATATACAAAACAAAAGCAAAGACAAATAAATACACATTTTTACAGGGAAATAAGCTTAGTAAATGTTTATAAACCGAGTTTTTTTTACGACAGACGCATTTTCTTATTACAAAAGTTATAAATTTAAAAATGTTTACTAATTATTGCTGTATTTAACTAGAGAATATTAATACCCGTAAATTTTATTCTATTTGATTAATTATAATAGTTATTAATTGTAAGATTAATTTGTATAAATATAAATAATGATACAAAATATATCCAAACTAACTCTCGTAAAATTGATATTTTTCCGGGCCCATCAAAATTAAATCATTCCCGAAACAATTGACAGTCGGCACAAAACTTTCTGCAATTTCAATACAAAGGCGATCACGATCCAATAATAATACACTTAGCACGTCCAAAACACTCATTTGCTGCGGACAATATTTCATCCTCCTGACATTTTTCTAGTGTTACAAAACAACGCCTACACCGTATTGTATTCAATTCAATTACAACGCTCGAACGTTTACCGGTCCCGAGCTACGAAAACAGACCTCGCTCTTTTATATCAAAGGCATAAAGCTCATTTTGGTTGAATCGCCTCAAATGCACCGCAAGTACATTTTGTCGTTAGACTTTCATCTGTTTCTATGAGAATATTTAGCGGATTTTGCAAATTTGTGTAGTGACTCATGGTGTAGGCTGTGCGGATAATTATTGCTTCACGGTTCAATTTTGTATTTATGTCCTGTCTATACAAACATTATTTTACATCTATTAATAATTAAGCCTTCCGACCATGACTGTTCAATTATAAACACGATATTGATTTCAATGTAAAAATTATATAAAGTGCTTTAAAAGCTTATGTTAAAAAATATCTTTTATCAAAGATATATTATGAGGACTTCCAATAAAGAAAAATGTTGTACTGATTTTAGTAAATTGAATCAGTATAGAATTCAAACAAAGGCTATTTTCCTCCTTATAAAAATATTACGTTGAGATAGTGTAAATCATCAGCTTAAGCATACAAAACAGTCTTATCTCTCTTTAAATCCACGCAAATGTTGCTAAAAAGATTCAAACGTTTCATCGCATTCAAAACGTACAGACGCATTCAAAAGCGTTTATAATTAACATTCAAAACAACATCTAAATTGTAATAAATATATTCTTGTACATATTAAGCACATTACTGGGAGTATACTTTGGCTTACTATTCTAATGAGTTCAGTAGAATTAATAAAGCTTAAACATTGATGTTAGTAGATTTTTCAAAGTGTATTTCCTTGGTGTACTCGAGCATCCAGTTGTCTCAGCGATGACCATCAGCGCGACCATCAACGACCCCACGACGGTCATTTACAAACACGACCATGGGAACTGGCTGATAACACATCGCACGTACCGCCCGATTAGAAGAAAACGTTTTTATTCGCAATTAAGATATTCCCCACCTGCTATACGGAGCCTGTGAATCGATGCGAAAGAAATGAACACACCAATTTAATAATAAACTTTACCAATTTCAAATTAATTTCCGCGTTTAAAAGCTTTCCATAAAAGTATATGATAATAAGCCTTTTCTAATGTACTTTAAAATAGCTTAACCTATTTCATAATAACTTACAAAAAATGATCACAAGCTTTAAACGACTAAGCGCTAAGAATCTAGTCAGTTACTGTTATCGTATTCGTTAATAGTAGGTATTATAAAACACAAATATTATCGTGTATTGATTAGAACTATATGCACACAACTTAATTGCAAATGACTACTAAATAGTACCTCATGATATGTTATTTAGAAATTGATTTTAAAATTCCAATTCCAATTGATATACTAATTATGACTGAGTGTAATAAATTATTTGCTTCAATTAAAAAACGGTTACCGGTTATTATAAGTGAGTTGAGCATTCATTTTTAAGCTATCCTTATGTCTATCATTTTCCTTAACTACGTTACACTGAGTACAATCGCATACAGATCGCGGACGTGCGAGCGAGAGGGCGATAGCATCTTTTCTCATGCCGGGACGGCGACGTGAACTTCCGAATCGCTTATCGGAATTAACATCAGTTATGACTACCCTATGCTTATTTTTTTAAATACGTACTGCGCACTAAACGTGAGGTAGACTGAAATTTGGTGATCCTGGTCACCGCTATCAACAGGTTTGCCAAATATAGGTGATTGGTGAGAATGATCTGTCAAAATCGAAAGATCTGTCAAAACCGCTGTCAACATAAATGGACAATATGGTCCAGTTGTTAAAAATCCTAATTACTGATAGGTTGTAGGTTCGGTTCTCACTCAAAACAAATATTTATATGACTTATGTGCCTAAGTACTTATTCTGTCTGGATGTTATGAAATATCTATATACATAATGTTTTCTGGTATTAACATCTTACCAATATATTTTATCAGCTGTCTGGTAATTTGCAATTATACAATTGTCTGTGACTTATTTTATAACCTACATATAAAAAATATCATACAATACCCGTCAAAAACGTTAAAAAAGTATGTATATACAGTATATTTAATTATGAGTTGACATCGTGAAAGTCTGTCACTGTGACAGTAACAAGTTGATGTACGGAGTCTTGGCTCGCAAATTGTGTCATTTCTTTTATGTTGCCAATCATCAGTACATAACGATGCAACAGTGCATCAAAGAAAATGTGCATGCTCTGCATTGTTTGAAGCGCGTTAGGTAAGAACAGCAAACAGCAGAAGGTACGAGTGGAATCAATCGTGAAGAAATCGAAATAAATTATGTTTCGTTACAAAGAAGCGTCAGTACTGATACCTTTTTTGTGTTTACTGTCCTGTATTAAAAATCATACGTTAAATGCCCTTATAGAGACGTTGGTGAGACAATTGAGTTTATAATAGTAACTGAGAATATAATCCGCTGCGCCGGCAATTTTTTCAGTTGGTTATGAAACATAAAATATAAACAAAACAGGGGCCTAAGTCACTCTTTATAACATTAGCTATCTGCCAGTAGTAGACACGTCAAAATCCGTCCAACCATTTCGGAGATTACCAAAAAGAAATCCATAGACAGAAAAAAAAAATAGTAATAAATTTTTGCTCTTTAAAAAGTTGATATTTGTAAATTAGAAACAGACTATTCGATTTCATTATATTCAAATAACAATAATAAATATTGATTTAAAATTGCCAACTTATAATACCTACAGATTATAGGTTACAGTATAAGGTAAAAGCTAACTTGAATGCTTGAACCTTGTACTTATCTCACTTATCCTTTATCTCGGTAGCTGTCAATTGCGCAAGGACAGTAAACGCGTTGACAAAAAACAAACGACGAACGTCATGTATGTATGTACATGACAATATCACATTGACCCGAGTCCCGGCGTGACTTCTAACCCTCGCCTAACCTATCGGGACGTGCAGCCTTAGCTGTAACAGACGTAATTGAACGTACTGGTTAGTTTTGCGTGTTTTCTTGACTGTCGCATATTATTGTGTATCTGGTATCAAGGAGACCGATACAGATTGTACCTTTGTAAAAATTAAGCCAAGTCCTTTGATTAATAGTAAATTATATCGAAATGATATCGCTCGTGCAAACTTTAAGTCAATTAAAATTAAAGTAATGAAACAATTATTAATCTGTAAGCAATCAGAATACATACGTAGAAATAACATACTGGCAATTATTCCCCATATTGCTTAATACATATATCCTGCTAATCTACTGCTTCTCGCCTGTTAGCAAAATTGAAGTACCTACCTACATTTTTAAGGTAATCGGACCAGTACTAAACTGTACACAGTTTTAAGATAATAATGTTACATTTGAACCAATCACTGACCTACACTTAGCCATTGCACTACAGTTCCCCTTTTGCCTTCTATCAGAGAATTATGGATCTCGCTTGCCCCCTGCCCCCAGGTTTGCGTCAGTCCTACGAACAATTATGCCGTATGTTACTGTCACATTAACATTAATACCGTATCAGAATATTATGAAGGTGAAGTTTAGGTATAACGGTCGATAACTGTGTTTAATTTAAAGGACATTATGCTTGGAGTCCATTTCGTTAACATTCATTAATATATATGTTATGGACGTAGGAAAAAACAATTTTGTTATATACTTTGGATCGTGACGTCATCTTGGCTAACTTATAAGCTAGGTTGTCTCATGAATGAGATTTATTAGGACTATGAACTAAGAGGTTGTCATGTTGAGAGGAGACCGGTGTCCAGCTGTGGACAAGGATTAAAAAACGAAATGTGTACCCTTAAAGATCAATTGTTATTCTATGATTTAGTTTGATGATATACAGTTAACAAATAGGGAATTTTATGGTTGTCGCCATTCGATGGTAAGTCATACAATCAGTCGTCGAAAGCGACGTTTATCAAGAGAAAGTCGGAAGCGTTCAACGATTTTACGACATTCTGTCGCAGCATTCTCAGATGGCTCGTAAACATATGCTCTGTACGGTTTATCGATTGTAGTATAACATTTGTTGAGTACTTTGCACTTAATAATGTATTATGTAATAAGACATTATACAATCACTAAGTATTGAGGGTTTATTTTATAGATATGTCTATTCTGTTTACGTTATTCGAAAACGACAATATGAAATACGAAATGTTTAATAAAATCAGTCGGCGATGTTAATAATTTTACCTATGACACTTCTAGTTTCCCTAACTCTATTATGTCGCGGCCACAATAAAATTAAACTAACGGCTTACACTCCATCTAACGGCGTCAAACGATTCTCATTCCGAAATGTGTCATCAGAACTGTGGGCGCTAATTTAGCAAATTAGAAATGTTTATAGAAAAGAGGAAAGTAGCAGCCGCATTACACCGCAACGAAAACCGCGCATGTCAATAAATCTAACAGCCAATCCCCAATCTGTTTCCTCATTTCCATCCGTGCCTGCCTCCACAATAATGTTATTATATTACGATAATAAGAGAATAATAAGCGAGTGTGACCGCAAGCAGTTCACAATAATAATAGCGTTCACCTTGCACACAATGGTGGCTAGGAAATATATTATGTCATTGCGGGCCCGGCGATGTGGTACCGCGTTAACGGCGTTTAAACTGCGAATCAACTAATACTGGGATACTCCTTAAATCTGAATAAACAGTTCCAACAAACGCTTGGTTTGAAGGGTATTATTTCAGCATTTTAATTTGCATATTATAAACACGGTCAACATAAATAAACTTATTGATATTTTCATTTTATTGAATTACCAGCAAAACTCAATTAGGTATTCCTTTGTTAGTAAAACATAAGTATTTAATGTGCATTTACCTGTATTTCAATAATATGTCGCAGTTTAATATGTAGTAATTATCTGTAATGAATATCGCTAATTAAGTTATGTTAGTTTAACTAACAGTTAAACTGACATTATACTATCGGGCGTTAGTTTTTTCTCAGTGAAATGTTTATGTATGAAGGTGTCAAAACACTCTGTCGAGCACAAATTGCCGGCGGCCCACTAAGGGCATCTATTTGAATACCATTTCGAATACATATAGTCCAATAGTACAGCACAATGGGAGCACCACTGCAACAATTTCTGGATCTGATCATTCCCGGCGTTCAATATCTCTCAGCTTTCCTTCGCACGGAACCCAATTTCCTTGTTTATGAATCATTCCTGATGATTTTAA
>DWEL01000006.1:0-18590 GCA_018245955.1 Myscelus nobilis
CGAACGATAAACGTGTAGGGTTATGTAAGTGTATTGTGTTTGTAATATCACGTTTAATTACAATTGCTAATGTTATTAACGTGATATGTACATTATTTTGCGTTGACAATGACTGATTATTGGTGCATGAGGTGATTCATTTGTATAGATTAGGGAAATTGATCTAATTAGTTGTGCCTGTCTTCTTAATTTTTTTTTAGATTTGGTTCCTTACTTTCATAAATATTCTTAAATGGCCTATATTTCATAAGAAACATATCACAAAGACGCAAATAAATAACTGTTGACGGGTAAATGAAAATTAAAGTCCGAAAGTTCTTTAGTACATATACCTACATTTTTAAAATATCCTCTATTACTACATCCTTATTTAGTTGTGGCAGACTGTTTTTTGTGGCAAGAAATGTTCGACAAAAGGAGCACAGCAGGTGATGATACTGTTAAAGATAAATTACCTGCTATATTTTTTTTTCTTTTATCTACGAGGAAGTGATTTTGCTGTTCCGCGAGATAGCAATGAGATCGTAAAGTAATGAATGTTAAGGTCTATTGTTGCTGCAATAAAGTTTTAGGGTTCCGCAGGAAGCACGAATGGGATCATATAAACTAGGAGACGTTAAGGCCCCGCTTGTTTTTGGGGAAAATCGCAGGAAACGTTCTATATTTCATGTGTGTTTACGCGATGTTGTTTCATTTATTTCTATGTGGTTCCGATGTACTTCCGATTATCGTATTCTTTGCTATCGTCTAATAAAATCTCACCTTTATTATCATAGCGCTGTAACATGAAGGCGCGTAGTAAAATTATTTTTGTTGTTTTGATTCAGGCAACCACAGCGGACTCGTTATGTAATCTCGTACTAGGTATATGCATTAACAGTTTTATATTCAAAATCCATCAATTCATCAATATTATATTTGTATCTATGTAATATTCATCCAGTCTGTCTGGATTTGTTAAATCCGATTGTTAATTAATGCACTTACGAATTTATCTGTCACTGTATTCACATACATACTGAGTACAAACAGCCTTCACGTGGTCATGTGTCAAGCACACGATTGTATAAATATTCGTGTTAACGACGCATAAATTAGCACACACTACTATCATAGTACGTTCGTGAGAACAAAAACTGTTGGCAAATGTAACGTTAGTATGTAGGTACGCTAACTTTTATTGCATTTGAAATTTTGTAAACAATATTTAGAATTAATCAACAGTAGGTGTCTAGACGCGGCTTGAATAGTCTTGAATAGTAAATACGATGTATTTGCATGCGACTTATGCTTCGGTTGTTAGTTATTTTCCATTGCTACCTTAAAGGAAGTTACAAGAGTAAGTTTATTTCAATCATGCCTCCGTCTCTTGATCTGTCAGCTGAGAGACTATTGTGGTCGATTAGTGATCATTGCCTCTTGGACTGATTCTATAAAAAGGACGAGATGTACCCAATGAATCATAACTCTTAATTGAAACGGTTCATCTCGACTCTCTTATATAAATGTTGTTGATTTCATTTTGTACATTTAGCTGTTGGAAACATCCAATTGTATAGATTTGTCCTGTCCATGAGTCAAGCATAAACGATATTCTCTCTTTGAAAGAAAATACAACGAAATTATGTGTATGTTATTTGTTAATTTTTTTGAGTCAAATGCGGCCATTTTTAATCCAATATCTATACGTGCATTTGGAGGTGATGTTAAATTGTTGGACGATTCTTTAAGTCTTAAATAACAATATGTTGATGTAATAATATTTCTACCACTCTCAGCTAGTGGTGAAACATCTGTAAGTCTTAGTTGTGGTAAGCTCATTTCCATTTTGACGTTGCGTTCACTTATCTCGGCCGAAGTAAAATATCTTGTTCCGCGACTTGGAAAGATTAGGAAGTTCCGTGGAATTTGTAAGTTCTACGATTCTGGGGTAAGCCGTGATATTGTTACAGGGTGAAATTAAGAGATTTTTTGGCTTCCTCATAATCGGTGTTCTTGGATAAAGCTTTGGTACATTATTCAAAACGCTGTGGTTGTTGGTGAATGGTGATTACTTACGTTGCAAGAATTATTAACATAAACCGTATGAACGCAGGCAGCTTTTCATCAAGCATTGTTTACATTATATAGTTATAAGTACTGGTGAACGCAACGAACCGAATCAAGAGCGAATGCACAGCGAAGATACAATCCAAAACAAACGTATCAATAGATTGATCAAACCACGTCTGTTATGAAGCAGAATTATCCTTGAGGTATTGTTAACAGTACTATCTCGACATTAGCTTTATGTGAGCAGATTAAATCAAGTGCCGCTTCATATCGATCGATGGTTAACTAACCGACGTGTTTACGTTTACATAATTCATAGGCGTCTAGCGGTGACGACTTGTCGTATTAGGAAGGGCCGTCAACACACTAAATATTGCCCATTACATTATTAAAACTTATTGAATTACAAGGTCTAGGTTTTTCCCCGAACGTAGTACATTTTGTTTGTTCCTTTTGCTAAGTCTCTGTCAATCGCATATGTTACAATACGTCGCCTAAAACAAGTTTTTTCGATCACGTACTTATGACATTTTCATCTTTGATTGTTTTATAATCTAATAGATTCAGATATGTTAAAGTATGTCTAACTTTTTCGCTTACTCCCGTTTTAGGATGTTCCTATTCCTTTAGTATACTAGTGTTCACCTTTTCAACTGTTCTAGGAGTAATGTTTCTTAAACGTGCCTAATTATTGTAACAGTTGGAAACTTATTTTTACCAGACTTGAAGAAATGTTGTGTGTTATAATAAACGATTTATAAAAATAGCTCCACAACGAGTATGTACGGTAACTTATTCAACGCCGCGTGAATAACTAAGAACTAGTTCGGATAGATTACCGGCATTGTTATTAAGTTCCTGCAATGAAACTTCATTAACAAGTTTACAAGCGGCGACGTTGAGAAATGCAATAAAAGGGGATTGTAGTTCCTTAGTAGGTTGTGATAACAGTAATAAACTTTACTTCATTTAACTGGTAGCCGGTGTTTCTGACACATTTTATTCGCTAGCCGCTTTGCTCAAACATTTGCGCCAGTCAGCCACACCAACTGTATTTGCAGTTAGATAAGGGCTCCGGCAAGGCTGCAAGGCTCAACACAAATGTTTGTTTGAATAATATTTTCTTGTGAGCCCCCACTTGATGTCGACATCAAATTAAACAAGTTTAAACCGAGACCGCTTTAAGAACCCTGATAAGTGCTCATGGGAGTGATGATAACACGATAATCACTATCTTGTAAGAAATATGTGGCTTATTTACAATTTCCACTACCGCTCTCAATGTTACAATCATGGTACTGCCCCTACCTCTTAGGATTGTTAACAATTTTAGACATTTTGAGTACACGATAAACAAATAAAGAAACGGTTTAATCACGCTCAGTTTTTGTAAATATAAAAGAATTTGCTGAATGCCTGATGTATTAGTCATTGCGAAGGGGGACTCCAAATAGTAGGTTGCGAATTGAACTACCTGAATCTACTTTGGATACCAAATTTTTTTACACTTGAGTAACTAAAGCACGCATCTGTTCCGTTTTGGCGAAATTTCTGAACAGTTGTTCGATGTTTCCACCTTATTTGAACATCTGAATAAACACTCTGTTTTCGTTTGCTCGCATGAGACGTGGTCGCGATTATTTCTGCATCGCCTTTCGCCATTGCTTTGGTATTTAAATTGTTCTTAATATTGTTTTCTTATTTATAAGGTACCATAACGTACAAGAAAACCATTTTTAATTGTATTAGCTAATTCTCTTAAGTAAGTATTGTGTATTGATGATTCTCAAAATACACAAGCGTAAAGAAATATCAAAATTGAACATTCTATTATCGGTGAACGGATAGACGTTAGTGTTATAATGGACAAAAGAACCAATAGCGAGAGACAAAAGACCCATACTTTATTCAAAACTGATTTTAGCTTTGAGGGATTTTATTTATTTACAGTAACATAATAGGGGCTAGAATAGCTTGAAAGCAGAGCGAGACGATGAGGGCTGTAAAGTGCGGTAGCGTAAATATAAAAATGAAGCAACGAAAAATGGTTTTTAAACGAAAACATAGTGAAGGAGATAAGGACGCGTTTTATTGTGCCACAACATAGGGGCAGACGACAAAACATATGACAAAAAATAGAACTGCGCAAGCTGTCCCCGTATCGTGTTACGGAAAAAATCTTACCGAATGCCCATGAAATTAGAGAAACGAATAGTACTTTTAAAAAGTATACCCAGAAACAAAGTTATTAGGGAGAGAAATTTAGGATAACAAAAATTTAAGGGCGAGAATTTAGTTTGAAACATTAAATACAGTCTCACTTAAATGTTCTCAACGTGATCGGAGTACAAACAGAAGTCATTTAAACGACTCCCGAGGTAGCATCAGATAATAAGGTGAATACTTTTAACGTTAGGAATCATGTTGCATTTCTAAAGAGTTGAGATACTCCCAGTGAAACCTAGCTCATAAAATATACAATACATTATTATCTGAAGCAGAGCCCGTAGCATATGAGGCATATATGATATGTATCTAATAGAATAATACATCAAAACGTCCTGTACATATCTGATGTACGAACGCTTCTACCTGTCTTCATCAATAATATTTTTTATGAAGCAAGTTTCTTTCTAACATTGTCTAATATCGTCTGCCACTTTGTGATTGATGTATTTTGAATTCTCTAGAGCTTTAAGGATTCTTATTCGTTTAATTTGATACTTCAGGGTCCTCGGAAAGTTATGCTGGATAATCGTTTTTGATTTTCGGCGAGTTTAATAAGATGGTCCATAGTAAATGAGTTTCCCCGCGAACATTCGAAAGCACTCTTCAGTTTTCAAAATTTCTTTTTATCGTTAACAATAACAAAACTCTTATAAACAAGCTCCTCGGATAGCGGGTAAAAGTCAGCGTAATCAGTACTTATCAAGCGCAATAAAAGCGATAAGGATAATCTTGTAATCGATTTATCTAATGTCGTCATTTCGAATGAGAACTAATTAAAAACCGGACATTGGAAAAAAATTGGACTCGTCCAGCTACTGAGCCGACGGAAAATAAAGGAGCCGAGCTGCCGTCCGGGCAATCTCGATAAAATTGTGTAAGAGGATTAAAAGATTTATTGTGCAAACCTCTTCAAAGGAAATTTTCGGATGTTCCCGTTTTATTTCGTTCGTTCGCTTCTACGTTGTCTGGTTTTGTACGTGCCGACGCATAACTTAGTTGAAACGCTTAAACGCATTCGTTTATTTAGTTCGTTGATGTTAATGCCTACTGGTTTACAATTTATGCCTTCTTCCGAGGCCTTATTATTTTTAAAGCAAAAACTCTTATCGCCGTTTTAAGAGACCACTTAAACGCATAACGATGGTCACCTCTTTAAGTGGCACCTAAAACACTCAGAGATATCAGTTACGACATTTATGACGAAGCATTTGCGTATACAGTGATATATTTTATATGGTCTATTAACTTCTTATTCAGTTGTTCTGGTGCGATTGCTTTTATATGAATCAAACGTTACCATGAAAATGTACGTACTAATTAACGTTCTAGTTTGTAATGTCTAACTCTAATCGAATAACAGCGACCGGAAAGCCGATTGCCGACCGAATAGAACCACGTACAGCTAGTAACGCAATAATGTGCGTGATTGAGCGAACAGACGCCTTTAATTAATGTCTTTACGAGAACTTCCAGGCCAATAATAAATTCTCCCTGTTGCAGGTAAACACTAGCAGTAAACGAAAGCGAGGAAGTACCAGATGGTATTAATGTGAGTAAGTTCTTGTGTTTAGACCAACTTTCAGTAGCGATGATCCTGATTCAAACTGCTGAGACTTAGAGTTTTGGAAATTAAATTTAAATATGGCAGTCTTGCTTTTGTTTATTTAAGAGTTATTATTAAGGAATTGAGCTGGTCAATTACAAATGTTATTATTGTATTAAATATTAATCGTTTAATGCGTATTTATCAAAACTTATATACATTATTATAAATAACGTTGACTTTCAAAATTTATACTATTTTAAAAGAAATAAACGTCAATATAAATAATGTTGTCCTTATTCAATGTTTTGATAACAGTTTTAATATTCGAGTCCTTGGAAGTTTTATTACTTGCCTTTCTCACAATTCACCACAATACCTTTAAAACTAGCAACATAAACAGTATATCACGACTGAGTCTCGGGTTGTTTTATATCGAGTCCTTTATATCACCCCTGGAACCTATTACCTTTCCTAAGTAAACTATAACGATAAATTCAGAACCCCGCCTCTACTCCTTAACAATTCAAGCAGGTTCTTAGTAATTGTTAATAAAAAAATTGGACTACTATTTTCTGTTTCCATGAGTCTGTTAGTTTTCGTTGTGTGTTAAGATGAGTTTATCAATCAAACGGTTGAAGACTGAAGGACGAGAGTTTTGTCGCTCGCAAATGTTAAACTTTACAGTTCAATCAACTCCCTTAACGCTCATTAATCTCGTCTTATATTCTAAACTTTAGTAACATAATACTTAAGAGATAAAAGTCAAAAATATTTTTGGCGTCGGAAATTATTTTCAAATGATTTGACATAAACCAGTTCTGGTTTGGTGATGGAAACTAGCAAATGAACACTTTGAAGATACCGCCCGTAAAACAAACAGTTGGAATAAACGAATTGTCCTTATTGAAACCATCCAAGTCATCTTTTGTGTTATCTAGCTGCTGTTTTTCGGAGCTAACGAAGATCTATGTTCTAAATATCGATGCGACAATACTTCGTTCACACGAATTACGAATCAAAACTAGTGTTTTATATGTATACATATCTAAGATTTTCTCCTTCCTATGATTTGAGCATATTACAATTGAACGAAAAAAGTAACAAGTACTTTTAATCACAATTCTCCCCTTCTCCAGTCACTAATGAGACCTAATCTAGGTTTAGCGTTAAAATATTATTTGTTTCCTGCTCTACAGTTTTTAAGTGACATATTAATTCGTTCGTCGACTCTTAAGTAGAGACTTCCTCATTAACTGTATTGTTATTATTTATTCTAGCGCGTTCACTTAACATCGCTCCAGGAGCAGTCACCTTAATATTTTAATAGGCCCGTTTGTCTCTATTAGGTGTGCCATTTATAGCTCACGTATCGCCGATAGTTAATGACAGTAATGACGGCCATCTCGCACTCGGAACTGTTGTCTTTGGTGATAAATCGTCAATAGTGATCCCGAACTCAATATCGAATAAGTCGTAAATAAGACAATTAAGGAAATGTTTTTCCGACGGTATAAAACGGTTTGTTCTAATGATGGCTGACAACAGACGCGCCTTCATTAACATCATTTTAACTGATTAAGAACCCACGCAATTTGTATGCCAATGGAACTATTGCAGAAAGTAGTAATAAAAATATTTTCGAAAGTAAAAGTCATCTGTTCGATGACAATGCTAGTCTAGACGGGAGTGAGGTTAGCGACGTATTTAACTCAACACAAATAATCTGTGATTGAACTGATACTTACAGTTTCAACCAATGTTATTTAATATAGTCTGAGATACAGTATCATTTGGTGTTTAATACAATCGCCTTGAAATGTTGTGAAATTAACAGCTATCCTTTCTCAATGTCATATAATTTTCTGGGTGTATTGTTAAAATTGTATGATGTTTAAATGCATACAAATATATCGTGTCACGGATGTGGATGAGGATGTATCAAACACAAATAAATAAACTGTCACGAACAGACTCGCGCAGGCAATTTGCTTTGGGAACTTTCAGAATTTTTATTTTATTCAACTTTGAACATTTCGCTGGCCGGCGGCTTTAGCCTGATTTAAGCGAAGCTTTGGATACATTTGGGAACGTATAAAGCATTTTTAAACTAGAAAATATTATTTTAAGCTCGCCATTCTTATTTGTGCACTAAATATATTTCATTCTAATAGGAATAAACAATTTTTTTATAAATTGAAGATCTGGTTTATATTGAGTATTATCCACTGATAACTGAATTAGTGATTGTTTCATTGTTAGGCACTCACATTATCTAAGCCATAGAATTTTCAACAGATCTGACAAATTGAAACAAACTGGAAAGTTTAGTTTCCAAGTTAGCGGTAACTGCCTTCAAATGGAGGCAAGGATCCATTAATTCACTGTAAGAACTTGAATTAAATCACTCGGGCGTCCAGCTCGTTGGGGATTTAAATGATGCGCCAGGGTTATTCTTAAATTAAAATATTTCCGAAGTTATTAAACTTTTTCTTTGAAACGATGACATAGTGTGTAGGCCTTTGTAAAACTTCATCTAATGATAAGGAGTTGCAGACAGCTGAGGATTTATTTCAATCTTTTAACATTCCTTTTAAACGTTAGACACGATTATGCAATCATATTTTCTATTTCTATATAAATTGAGTACAACGTCTGCTCAGTGGAGTGATCGTTATGGAAAAATAGGGATAAAAATATAGACAGACAACCCTTTGGATCTCAATTTTTTCCCCTCTAAAATTATGTAGTATAATGAACCAGCGGGAAGTAAGTTAGCATTAAGTATTCGCATTTCCAGAGCTGTCTCTGTCGAGGCAGTTAAAATTTCACTTGGCTAAGCAAAATTTTCTGTCCGCTGCAAAAATCTTCCCCTTTTTAGGGAGAGGGGAGCAGCGAGCGAATTCTTGCATAAAATTTACATCGAGTGGTCCATACAAATTACCATTTCACTTCTTACTCTGATTAAATGTTGTAGAAAAAATATTGCTCTCTAAATGGAAGAGAAAATTCTCGGTTTTCGAGTCATTAAAATTGATGTTTTGTTTTTTTTTAGCCGGCGGCGTCCACCGAGGAGTGATTCCCTAAGTTTTACATTTAGAATTTACCCGGCTCAAGGCTAACTGTTCCTTTTCGTGTTTACGTAATTGTTTAATTTGCTCTAATCACTTGTTTCAGTGTACTGTGGAATAAAATTAATATAGAACTCCGGCCGTTGCCGACACGTAAGCGCTTTACGCCTATGCTTGTGCTAGCAGAAATCTAAAAGTTTATTTTCTAACACAGAGGAAAAGACATACTGTATAGCGTCCAATAAAAACAGTGTAAAACTTGGCAATGGCCGATAAAGATCCTTCCAAAAAAGGTGTGTGTTACAACGTCTTTCGCGCATAAGGGTGAGAAAATAGTAAGAGGAGAGTAGAGATATTTGGCAGGCATCTACAAGCTAATGATCCCCTTGATTGCGGTTAAGTGTCGCTATAAAGCGCCTAGATGCTGCCAACTGGGAAAAAACAGTTGCCCCTCTAAAGTGACTATTTTTCCTGGCAGTCAACCGATATTATGAGACAATTGCATTTAGCGGTCGAAAATTAATGCTTTCCGCCCTCTTACTAACATTTTGTCTGAGATTTTGGGTTCGCAGGTAAGAAATTTCAGGTCCAAATTATGATTAAAATCAACGTATTCATGCCTATTTTAAATGCTTTCAGAATTCTAATAGCTATTATACTTAAAACGGTCTGATGTTATTTGATCAGTTTAACTTAAATAGTTTTCAATACAGAATTAATGATAGACAAAGAAAACACTACAACTTTGTCCGTGTAGTTCAGACTAGTTCGATCCAATCTAAACTCCAGCACAAATAGATCCAACAGGCTAGACCATTTATTTATCTGAAACCACAAACAAGGCACCCACTCGATTTCGCAACCGGTCTTCGGAGAGCTCAATGAGATCAAAATGATATTCCCAGCAAAAACACCCGAGAGGAACAGCAAATACGGAAATCGTGACCGACATTAATAAGATGAAATAGATTTTTAGCCGGCAGCTAGTCATGAAAATCATCTGCTACTGTCAGATAACTTATTTGAATCTGTGCCCTTCGAAACAGCTCACGGCAGGAGAGGCGAAATCAATTCTGAATTCATAATTTAATTTAGCAGCGGTCGTTGTTATGAAAATGTTTAATTTGGTTGCCCGATACACCGGAGATATACTTTGGCGTTGTTCTTCCTACTCTGTTTTGGTAGGACGCAACCTCATCGTGACTTTACGAGATTAATCATAATTAAAATTGACTTGTAATGAAATTTTGTCTCATGCCAAATGGCTTTGTTGTTTTTTAATTTATAAAAGTCTACGAAATATTATTAGTAGAGACTAGGCTCGCTTTTGCTCCCTTCACAAAGTCATATTGATTAAATGTTTTAAATTATTACAGTTCACTGAGTAGAATATTCATGAAATATAAATTGAATACGCTCTCATTTGCGATTTTCTTGTTAAAAACTCTGAGAGCAAAATTATTTAAATCCAAAAAAGTTATATTGCTCAATTATATTCACGGCCTGTGTACATAAATAATACAGACGTTAAATATTGTGTTATACCAAATCAATGTTCTTCATATTGTTGTTAGTTTTTAGCACTTATAATAGCATCATTAAATAATCTAATTAACGCTAACTTGCTCAGTGGTCACAGTACCCGCAAGTGGGGTTCCACAAGGCGTAATTTTTGGGCCGACTTTATTAAAAGTTGATGCCGGAAGGCGGGAACGTTACGCCACTTTACCAAGTAATATAATACTTTTGCGTTGCTCGAATAAACGTTTCAATATTCAGAGGCTTCATTAATCACGGTAATTGACGGCAAGGGGACTTGAGCCGATATCTGGACCCGCTTCTGTATCGCTCTGTTTTTATTTCAAGATGACAAATATTTAACACGCATAATTTGATAATAAAGAGCTCAATGACATAAAGTGTGATCGATAATCTTCGATGTATCTTACTCTATTGAGTATATCTCTGCGCGGATCGTAATAAACTTTAATGTCTTTTTGGTTTCTGGTAAATTCTGTAATAAATACAAAAGCATCTGATTAGTAATTTCCATTACTAATGACCCAATTTAACCAGAATTCAACAACTTTAAATTGACCTTCAATGTTCTTTGCTCATTTCTGTTTCGATAAACAGGGGAAAGCAAAATTGCACTTTAAGTCTCTTAGCTACATTTTAAATATGCTTTAAGGATTAACGAGAAACGTTGTCGCTCGCAAACATTTCCATGACATTAATATTTATTCAAAATCTGAACCTTTTTGTATCTCCGTTTGTTAATTCCGTCTCTACTTTCAATCTAAAAGGATATTATCGCCTCTTAGCGAATTTAATCTCTCGTGTAAAAGCATCCATTAATCATTAATGGGGCATTCATCATAAATCAGGACACCAGACAACCCTGCTGAATCTGTCTCTGTCGTGCAATCTGTTGCTATTTCTTTCTGGCTTTCCACATTCCGGACTAAATGGGGACCTGGAGGATTTGCTTGACAAATTACTTTTTCTCTCTCCTTGTTTATAGGGGGTGGAGGGAGTTTTTTTTACAGTATCGGCAGAATATCGGTCTGTTTACGGCGAAGTTTGCCGTAGTCATTTGGGACCGATTTTTATTAACTTTCAAGGCTTTCGAGGAGGAAAGTTTTGTGCGCCTTTTTCGTTTAACTTTACGTTCCGTGGTTTTACGGCCGCACGTTTGCTTTTATCACTTGTTTTTAATACTCATTGATTGGGTATGGGGCGAAATGTTTTGGACGGAGTTTGGAGAGTTGATTGAGAACTTTGTCCTCGTTGTTGGATACAACTTATGAGATATAGTCTAACTTATCGCGCTAAGCTCTCGCAGCGGTGTTTGTTTTTGCTTCTAACTTCAGTCGACACATTGCGTCTTCGTTTATGTAGTGTTACATAGTTTACAGTATAAAAACGTACGTAAGGTATTGTTAACAAGCAATGTGTTGGCACTACACCTATAAATGTTAGTTACATTTTGTATGTCTTTAAAGGACACATACATATATGTAAATCACTATTATAAGTATTTTTCGTATATGAGTTTAATTGACATTAAAGTAAGATTATCGATGAATGAACGAAAATCATTTACTGCATAACTTTATTTTATACGCGTATCTACGTCTAGCTTATTGCATGCAATAACAACGGTTTCGTAATAATAATATTCGAGTTGTAGGACTGGATCTCCTTCAGTGTGTCCTAATAAACCTTCAACCATTTTGCCTACACCTGCGGCCACGTAGATAATAATACCATTCACAAACCAATTTTCTCTGCTATAGGAAATAATTTTGACAAAAAGTTTGTCTGTTAATATAGCGAACTTCTTAAGGACGTCCTCGATTGTTTATTATTATAACAGCATATATTTCAGAGCTTTTAATAGGCTTATTATTGCAGTGCATTAAATCTCCTATCATTTATCTGTTATTTAAATTTTTAAAATATAATACTTCAACTCCGATCAATAACCTTTAGTAATTTTGATTCTCCTGGTACAGATCAGGCAGATGTATAGAATAAAGGTGAAATCGTTTCCTCAACAACCATTACATTGTAACGTGATAAAACTGAAGAGCTATCTAATCCGATGACATAAAGTTATAGGTAAGTGACCATTAAAAGTAGGAACTGCGTAAGCATTTGCCACGTAAAAACCAAATTTACATTTGCAAGGTACTCTATTCCTAAATCAAATTTATCTCAATCTTACGGTATAAACATTCGACGGCAAAGTTTATAAGGATCGTCGAATACGAACAACGTCGGAAGCAGACGCTAGCAATAATAACAACGGTTGCCACATAACGCCAATTATCCGCGTTTTCAATTAGCGACGATACATTAAAGACGTTTCAAGCCCAATCAGTAGCAAAATGTCCCATTACGGAGACGATAATCGTAAAATTACATCTTCATTGTGCCTATAAATTAGGTACAGTAATACAAAACCAACTTGAATACAATGGGCGACGTGGTAACACGAGCCGCTTTATTACACACAACCAAATCGCGTCCTTATATTTAGGAGATACGGAGGAGACTGGCGTGCATTGTTTTAGTGGGAGAGGCAACTTTGCGGGAACGTGTATCTTCTTGCTAGATTCCGTGTGGGTGGTTAGAGTAAAGTATTGTACGCAGCACATTTCGAAAGCGTTTGCGCAAGCTGTAAAGACGTTTCATACGGCACGGGTTTGTGATGATTGATCTGCGTAAGATTTTTCCGATTCTCGTTATTTTTATACAACGCGGTGATATGATCGATGAAGGGTCTGAGTGTTCTGAATGTTTATTGTATTACTGAAAATGGGTATATGGTAAAAAACGCGGCTCTTCCAGCGCTGCGAGTCTGCAAAACCAGTTTCCAGATAATGGCTGCGTTGCCCAATTATACAGATTGGAGTAAAATTAAATTTTGCTCAGCTCGGGATGTCTCTCGTGGAATCGAGTTAGCCCGATATAACGTCGCCGATTTAATTACACTCACTAAGTTTAGACCCTCCGAAAACTCTACGGCAGAGAATGCGCAGTCATACGTAGAAAGATATTTGGAACATTATTCATGGGGAATTTTTAATATGTACAACTAAAATTGTAAGTTGATGATTTAAAACGATATAAAAGTTAACTGTAGATAATTTATACAGGAATTATAACGAGTATGAAAAAGAAATAAATGGAATTGTACCTTTATAATATGAATTGCTTTAAATTTCACCTTTTAACGCTGTTTCGATGAAATTTTAGGCTAAGGATTAAAAATCGTAACATTCGTGTCGGTGAAAATTTTATTCTGAACGTTACTAATGTTAATTTAAGTTTTATGTAGAATGTGACCTACTAAAGTTGAAATATTTCATTTCAGTATCATTTACTTTACCTTGCCTTTAAAATAGCGAAATACACATTTTAATAGAATATTTAAAATACTGAAAACTTTTAAAAGGAGCCAAAAAAAATTATATACGTTCTCTGCACGAGTGAACTTGGCCATATTTTAAAAAAAAGAACAATCTCACGTCCGAACACGGTATTAATAAGAAAAGAAATATACTGGCAGGTCGGGCCCCGTAATAAATCCCAACTTGGCAGTGACCAGAGCCAAGTTCGGCTTCCTGAATAAAATTTATCTCAACTTTAACTATTCGTCTTTAAATTTGAATATACCGTTGGTTTTCTATTGCCTAAGTCCTAAAAATTATTTCAATTATTATTGGAAAATATATGACAATAATATGTGAAGTTGACTCAAGTTTTTCAAAGGCATTTTTGGCATGTTGTACATAACAGAGCTGCGTTTTGTTCGAGTTACATAGAAATCGACTTCCAATTTCCATTTCTTACATAAAAACATTGACGGTTGTGTTTATTATTCTTCTCCGCTAATTCTTCTAGAAGACACCTACATAATTTGCTTTATAATACCATGTATTATAATATTGTTAACAGCATTGTACATTACAATATCAAGATTAATATTCCATTGCGTAGGCAGCGGAATATTATAATGTTGCTCAATAAAAAAGGACATCGTATATCGCAATATTATTTTTCATATAAATATTGATTGGGTTTTTATAAGACATTAATACTCAAGGATTGTTTGAATCGCGATTAGCGATGTTTGCCCTTCTGTTTAATATTAAAATTTGTAAATTGTATGCATTTGAATGTGATGTAAAATTGATTAGGTCGCTCCCGTACCGCGCTTTACTTATATAACATACAGTATAGCTTTAGTGGAAGTGGTTTTCTAACCACTGTTGCAACTTGGTGAGTATTTTACGAAAACTTAAAGCTACATTTGGAGATATATATAAATGAATTAATGTATCGCATTATCATCTTGAGGTGCCGAATGAAGCTATTGATTCGACAAGAGTTGATTTACTCGAACATTGGTTCCGACTGCATCGAAGGCTTTTCCGTCATGATTTTTGAGAGGGAGTCATTTCTGATAATATTACTAATATGAGTGGGATGGAAAGAGTGCGGTGCTGAGATTCCGGACATAGCTGACTTTATCTGAATCTTGTAATATACTTAGTACCTATACATTGTAACATTAGTAATTAATATTAAATATCTTTAGGCAATTGTCAAGAAGCATACAAAATTGATATATGTTCGATTTTCCTCTTATAAATCAGTTAAAAACAGTAAAACAAACCGTTTATGTATAGCCCTAGGCGCGGCTATGAATAACTAATGACGCTAATGTACTTTTTGATTACACTAGTCAGAAATATATTATACAGAGAATATTTAATGGCTTCTGTAATATGCAAATATTAAGTCTTCCTTACACATACATAAAGAACATTTAGATTTCGATTTTTAAGATTTTTTTCTTAACCTACTATCAATATGTCAAGGAATCCAGAATATAATAAATATTTTGAGACTACTCAAACAAACAGCTGAAGAATGCTTTTAGGTAAATTAGTTATGCTTAGCTATTTACATGACCAAGTACAAGGACCAATGCGCACCAGATAAAATGCCCTGGTAGAAGTTGCATAACAACAATGGTTATAAAAACAACAATTTTACAATTACCGTGTAATGTTTTTATCATGTAATTAAATATAATTACATGGAGCAATTCAAGAAACTGTACATTCCATGAATATTATGTCTATTAATTTCACTATGTATATTAGTATAGAGTACTTACACGCGAGCCGTGGAAGCTATATAAATACAGACAGCTAGATTCAAATCGTATTCATACATTAATTTTAGTAGAAGGAAACGAAAATGAGAAACTTGATAGCTCCATTAAACTTACTACAAAAGAACGATATATCAGTATAAGTGAAAACAGTGTAACAGGCAATAATTATACGAAAACATATACTAATGACGACGTTGAAGTGGAAAAGAATTCATCATATTCATGTCTTAGTATAAAAACAATTGTTGACCTGTTAAAAAAAATCATATCGCCAACTGAACGTTCAGCAACGGCGGGGTACAAGAAAAACATCTAACGAGCAAATCGGAGAAACAATCCGAAATGTGCACCCATTACTCGCGTTGCCGCGTAAAAAAGAAGGTCAAGTTTCTTTGGCCGAATCGTACGTACGGCCCTGATTAAGAGGTGTTAGAACGTATAATGATCACGTAATTCGAACATGCGAACGAAACGAATACGAAGGCGGTTTCGTAATTTACGCGAGGTTACCGCTGATAAAAAAAAATTGTATTCTCGATAATTTTGACCTCAAATATCTTGAGGTACGCACCGATACGTCTGCACTAGTGGCATGCGTTAATCACAATTTTTTGGGATTTATATATTGGGAATGATCTATGTCCAGCACTGGAATGATGAGGGCTGATGATCTGGTCAATGACATGGACATACGTCGATGTTGAGGTCGATGTTGATGATGTAGTTGTTGCTGTTGTTATTGTTGTCGTTGTAAACGATGTTGATGAATCATCATCGACCTCCGCAGTTCAACTCAAACTCCTAATAACTGCAGTTTGTGTAGCTGTAGTTAATTAACAAATTGTCTTCAATAATTATTATAAATGACATTACCTTTCAGATAAATTTGGCTAATTCAATAGATGATATTTAAACAACCTTCAATATAATACACAAGAGCCGCAAGGTTGTTATACAAAAATGAAATGTTTATTGTATAAATAACTGAAGAATTGCAAATATAATAATTATATCCAGTGTTTAAAATTCATTATTTAAATAAAAATGTTAGATGGGTCAAAAACACAGCTACTTATTAGATGGAATGTTTTGTCTTAAACAAAGAGCTACTAGAAGAAAAACTATCATATCTCGAATAAAAAACTCTGTTTATAGATGGAATGAAAATTTATGTTGCGTAAATTACTAGCGGCGAACCATAAAATATTCCATAATATTGTCAGCTTTAGTAATTAAGTAATAATTTCAAACAGTTTTACGCTGTGCGCGTAAATTAAAAACAACTTTAACTATATATAGCTAACACTTCCACGTACAATAACTATTTAATTATAACATAATGATTGAATTTATTCCTAACAAGGGTACTTCGATAGTTATATGAATTATTAAACATGAAATTGCAAATAATGACGGCCTTTCTTGCAAATTCAATTCATCGAAGTATTACAAAAATAATAATAGCATCATAGCTGATTGAAATTCTAATTATAATAAAAATTAACAATAATATGTGCTTTACATTTCTGTGTGATTCGATACTTAATACTGAATTTATATAAAAAGCAGGTGACTTAAAAAGCAATGTAAAGAAAAAAATGAAACATAAGATTATCTTAGATGTTGAAAATAATTCAAGAGGACAGCGACTTCGCTGTCAGTGATGATATTTGAACGGGGAGGGCCTTGAAATTTAAATATCATTGTTCCTTTCTAGAGCTGTTCGTACTTGCAATGATTTCAGATAAAGTTTAAGATCAAAATAGAGAATTACACGTATGCGCGAAAATGTAACAGAAATGACCATGACCTTCCGAGTAACAGCAGGAAGAGATGCAAAACAATCATAAGTTTCATCTCTTGGCTAGTGATTCGACAGTTATAGCTGATGGTCTTGATAAAATCGGATAGGATTATCGAGGACAGTCCCTTGGAAGTCAGCCATTAGACACAAGGATCTTGTTGAGCGATCTACGTGCAATGCACTAGTTAGTTATGAAAATTAAACTCTAAATATAAATTCTGTGCTGCCGGTTATGTAACTTGGCAATGCAATATAATATTTTGTTTCATGCCTATATTAAACATTTTACGAATAATAACATTGTTCGAATCGTATACCTTGTTTTGTCTGTATTTATCGAAGTGACGAATTAAGTGTGCTAACTACAGGATATTCCGAATTTCAAGCAATTTAGGTCATTAAAACGTATATATTATTTTACCTAATTTAGTTTGGAAAGATAAAATTGAGTGTTGAATTGCTAAGTTTTTAAAGTCTGCGTCTCACAAATTCTAATATCGGAAGAATTTCAAACCGAAATTGCCCGAGTAAAATAAAGCTGAACGAGTCTCGCGAGCAATAAAACCGATACCGAATCAAGTTGCTTAGGAACTCAACGATTCAGATCACAATGTAGCAAATCCAATAAAATTCAAAAGATGAGTGAACATAAAAGAAACAGGTGGCCAGGTGGAAGTCCGCTTCCAATAGATTGTGAATCTAGTACAATAGAAGGTTGCCATGGAAACGGAATCAAAGGCAAACAACCTCGCTTCTCACGGCTCCCAATATTATCAGCATAACGACCAATAAAAGTCAAGAGCGTTTGCCACACAAATTGTACGTACGTGAGTTGTAACTGCTTAAATTGGATTTTTAGCGAACTATCTTGGCACCATGCATTCAGAGATTAATGTGAAGTCCTAAGTATAAACGTGACATGAAAGTTTTAACTCTACCATTTTCTCTCCTTTTTTTCCTAGATTTATGGAACTAAATATTTATTTCAGCTAATGAAAGCTTTAGTTTTTGAACGAAAGAGGCTTACGGATTTAAAATACTCTAGAAAGAACTCTTAGCGATAAAAAATTGATCCTATGACCTTTTGTACAATACAATCTGTACTCGACTTAAGGTCAATTCGTTTCACTGTTTAACCCCGACGAGAGCTTATTGAAATTTATATGCCCATCCATTTTACTAATTTCACCAAAGTCC
>DWEL01000007.1:0-17654 GCA_018245955.1 Myscelus nobilis
CCCCTGAGGACTAAGGTGGAATGCCTCGAAAAATTATGTCTCACTTACCACACCATTCGAACCAGAACACAGTGCGCTTAACACTTCTGTTATAAGGCAGAAAAAGTTATAAGTTTCGACACTGGAACTGTATCATTTGTTTTTATACTTTGTAATTGCTACAGCGCGCTGCATACGAGGATGAATATTCCCTCCATACTTATTGTATGTTTATTTTTGCGACCACTCGATTTTGTTGCATTTTATAGGGCTGGTGGATCAGTTGGCGGTACTGATTAATTGCAGTTTCATGATCCGTCTCTCGCTTGTTAGGTTAATTATAGGTTAATTGTTAAAATATGTGAAGCAACACACGAATAATATATGTGAAACATATATGTATGTCGAATTAAGCTGGAAGCTGTAACGTGTAATCGCTAACCGTCTGTAATGATAAGTAACACCGAGCGTGGCCTTTAAATGTATCGCCTGCAGTTCCCTTCTGGGATCTTCTGGTCGATTTGGAAACCTTCGAGCCTGATTACCAACTAGTATGTCTTAGTTACCACTAGTTACACTCTTGGAGTGCTGTGTAATATCACGTTCAAATAGTATAAGTCAAAAGCAAAGGGTACTAAATATGAATAAATAGATAAATATATTTTGTTACATTTATTATTAAAATAAGTCATGTTTATAGTTTAAGATTGTTGCAATATCACCTAATATTTATTAGATGTAACTTTTTTTGTCACGAAGGTTGTATTTTTTTATTTGCGAAATTGTTTACGTATGTTTGAAAGCGGTATAAACGGTGACTACACCATATATGTATTATGTAGATACTAATTTATAGTAAGTAACATCTATGTAAAAGTAAGTTTATTGAAATTCTTTGCACAGATTTTTAGTTAATTCTTTTCGAACACAGAAAATATTATTAGTACTTGTAAGGACAATGTGGAAATAGAAAATATGTTTTGCGGGAAAAGAATGTTGGTTTTTTCAAGTGTTATAAAAATAAGTACGAGTAAGTAACAAACGTTTGATCTTATTTTTAATTAGTTTATGTGTAGGATAATGGAATTGATAGATTTCTATAAAAAATGTACATACATATAAGCACGCAGACCAAAGGTCTGAGCTCAATGATTAGTGAATATTATTATTGCTCGCGGCCTTAAGACATGTTAATATTTTTGTTGGTAAGCATTAATGTTTATACATACTATGTGACCAGTATAATTAAACAACTCATAGCATGACATCATCTGTAAGCATCTACGAGTACTATACTATATGCAAAAAAGAAATTAAACCATTCTGTCATGGTAAAATTTAATTTATAAATAAGATTATAATTATACTCCAAAACTTATAAAGACATTTTGAGTATAATAATGAATACTTTTATTCGTAATTATTCAGAAACTAGATAATGTACTCGTATGCTTCTACCATAACTTGTTTTTGTACACATATTTGACATAACACCTTTTTTCAGTTTTATAAAAATAAATTGTTTATTGATATTTTTATATTTCATTTATTACGCAAAAAATAAGCGTATATACATATATTGATTGAGTTGAGATGGAAATAAATGTATAATTACGCAGCAATCAAGTTAGCCGTAAAAAACATATTGGTGCGCTAGTTATAATAATAAAATACTTGATTGTTCTTTTCTGTAATTGTATAGCGTGAGGACTGAATCCAGGTCAAGGCCGATTGTAATAGATGAGTATTTACGACAACTTTGATAAAAGTAGAAAAGGCAAGAGAGGTTTGGTGGATACCGCTATGGGAACTAGACGTACCTATTTCTGTTACTAGAATGTTTGTTCGTGTCAAAGTATGTACTTGGAAACTTATGTATTAAAGGTAAAATATTTGCTTGTATTTCAGCGAATTGCATGTTTCGAGAGACCAGTACCGGCTCGAAGATGTTGTTTTACGGCGGAAACAAATTCTATTTGCACCGCACTACGGGTTATAAGTGCTGTTACAGATGCTCCTTCAAGAAGACAGGATGCCGCAGCGTCATAGTTACGGTTGATGAAGATGTTGTACATATCAGAGATAACCACAACCATTGAGGGAAAGATTGTGAAACACTTCATTGGGTATTCGTAGAATTACCATGTTTTTTTTAATTAATAAAGAAAGTGTTCCTCAGAGGTTTTTTTAATCATTCGAATATGGATCCGACATCGTTTGAGTTTAAATATGTGCTGATTTGTTATTTAAGCTACTTTGAAGAATTAAGGCGAGCTAAGCGCTGCACATTGATGGTTTTATACGAACAAATACAATAAAGGGCCTAAGTCGCGCTGGACTGTGTGAGGTCGAAGTACGACTGTAGGGTGACGGTGATTATGTGCGAGGATACAATGATGAGTCATCCACGATAATAACCATTATTTGTAGTAAGGAACACAAAGATGTTTGTACAACTCGCTATTAAAAGAGCACTTAGTCAAACTAACTCTAAGGGCATTTTTTTCTGTATTCGTCCGCGCGCGGGTCTTACCCGCATGCGAGTCACACGCACCGGACGTGTAGTGCATCTAAGCGTGCGCCGTACGCTTGGGCGAGAGCCGCACGGAAAAATGCCCAAAACATTTTTGCTAGAAAGATAGTGATTTCGTTTTTTTTGTAGGTTTCATGTTCTTGTGTTCGAAATATGGCCGGCCGGTGATTCAGATCGGGAAGCACAGATTCAACAGGCGCACCGACAGCAAGGGGGCGCGTGGTAGCTACGTATGCGTGAAGGTAGCCAAGGGTTGCCGCGCCACCGTGGTCACTCTGGACGACGAGATCATTCTATACAATAACAATCACAACCATGATTAACTCGGTCTTCATAGACCTCTTCGCAGTTCATACGCTTATACTCTCATTGAATGTTTCTGTTGTTGTGTGAAAGTTCCAATTGTTTTTGTAAATGTTCCGTAATAAGTATAAGTATAAGTTATTATGAGTGATATCTTGCATAAAGAACTTTACACTTTTTCATTATAATTTTATGTTTATCACCATAAATTTTACAATTCGACATGCTTATGTATTCATGTACTTCTTTTTATTTGTCGTACAATTCCTATCTTTGCTACGTCATTACTAGTCGTAATTTCCTTTATCAAATTAAGCTAAGGTTAGTTTGCAACAATCAGCGGATACGACGATGTGATTGTATAGGTATACTCTCATACAGTACCGTAATTTCCTTCTTTAGTCTTGTTTGTACTGAGTATTTGTAATTCGCTCCATACTTTTTCATAAATCTACATATGTCAGTTTCTTAGTGGTCGGTTTACAAATGTATATTATGTACTGAACTATTAATTTGTTGAAGAAACAGGTAAATACTGAAATTAGCGACATGAAATCGCTTGTAATAAATGTATGTATAAGTATAAATTCCTTGTGATACAATGAAAAAGGCGGTTGCTCTCTACCACCATAAGAATGTGTCGTGTCTCACCAGAGCGCTGCAATACTGTTTAACAGCAGGAACACAAGCTAAGGGGTGTTTGCTTTTTTACTTTTGCAGTTAGGTTCGAGACGACACGTTACGGGAACCCGGTGATGGTGATGAACGGGCATCGGTTCAACCGCTGGAGCTACAGCAAGGGCGTGAACGTGCGTTGGACCTGTGTGAAGAACCAGCGCGGCTGCAGAGCCACCGTGTACACTGTCAACAATGTCATCGTGGGCACTAGGAATGAACATACGCATTGGTGATACTTTTATTTCGTTTCATTAACTTCTTTTCTGTTTTGTTTCTTATTCCAGCATTGTATAGAAAACATACATTCTTTGTGTGCTCTGACGATTTAACAAATATCGTATCCCGCACATTATAACATTTAAGCAGATGTTAAATACACATATGAGAAAAGAGAGAAATATATATATTTACTACTGCTGCTATACACAAAAAAGTGAGATAGAGGAAGTAAGAATACCCTTATGACACTAAAGATTTGTTATTAAAATATGCAGGTGCAACTATATTCATATGTATATTGAATGATGAAGTAGAATTATATCATCATAGGTTTTTTATTTCGTTTTATTAAGAAGACTATCGTATTTATTGTTCGAATTTTCCGGTCTAACTAAATTTTATGAAAAAGACGAAAGCTTGCTGTATAATATTAAAAAAAGTTGTACTGATGCACCTAAAAACCGTTTTAGATGGATCTGTTTTTATATCGTACATAATTTATTACCTTCAATTAACTCGTGTATGGCTTAGAAATTATATAAATAAACAGAAGCCGGTGCATTGCGCTTTATTTTGTAAAGATTGTTCGATGATGGCAGTTATATTTTAATATACTTACATGAGGCAGCAGTTGATGGATGTAGATACAAAGGGAGACTGAGGCTTTCTTAAATCGAAAAAATACTGGCTGATAATGGAGTCAAGTCTTTGAAACTGGCACGTATTTACGAAGAGAGCGATTAATGTAGTAGAAACACGTCTGGCTTACAAGGATAGAGATGTTTAGTGCTCGGTGCTGGCTGCCTCAACCGTTAGGGACTATAATAAGGCAATAATAGAGAGAATAAAAAGGCCTTTAATTAGCCTTAGTAAAGCTTTAGTAAAGTATAAAGTTGAGCGTCTCATTAATATGTTTTGGCTGCTATTCCGTTTACGTCCCAATGCTGGCTATACATCATCCCGGTATTTTAGGATGCGTCTTATGTGTACCTGTTGTTGTAGGTACAAGTTAGTTCTAAACCGCCTTTACGTCCTAACTAACAATCAATTGCCTTAAAACCCGATGACACTAAGCTGTAAATTTTAAAAACAACATTTTAATATCATGTGTGTTACACGTACCGTACCTGAAGAAAAGATGGAAATCACAATAGAATTACGCGACCAAATTGTATGTATTTGAATATAGGTAATAGTAATTAATCGAAATGCGTGATGCAACAGTTGGTGCATATTTTAAAAGCCGTTCGTTTGCATTGCAAAATGTGCATTGTGTCGTTCTTGCAGGATTTTAAATGTAGTTATCATTAGTAATGGAGAATACGTAGATATCTAATATAGATTGGCAGGTAACTTGTACTGAACACTGATTTAATTAAAATAAAATTAATTTAATTATGTTATTTAAAGTTTGGTGTGTTGAAGTATTGAAATTGTTTAATTAATAATAAATTGCCTGTCCTATTTTTTTTATTAAATGAAATGATCGACCACTTGATGCGGGTCAGAAACAATAATAGATCAAGTGTTATTTCTACCACTATTTCGTGCTCAAAGTATTATTTTTGCTTAATATACATATTTGTACTGTGGTGTTTGTATATTGATATCGGAATTAATAATTATATTATATACTTAAACATTTAGGCTGTAATTAGTGATATTTTAACAGTATCTTCGCGGTCAAATTAATATATTTATTGACCTTGTTACACATTAGTTGCTACAAATTACTGTCCTTATTAAATTTATTATTTTGGGAGGTATTGAATTAATTATGCTAATAATTTATGTTTTAATCTATAGATAGCGATATGATTGTATTTATTCAAATAAAGGCGTGACAATTATTAATACATATATTTGTATGTACGAAAAATGTTGTTTGGTTTGTATGAGCTATGTCGCATAAGTATAGTTTGTTTCCAATTTTCCTATTATGTTTCATTGGTATCTGATTTTCCTCTCATTTATCTACTGTTAATACGGAGAATTCAGTTAGGATTTAATTATTCATAAATACACTTTTTTATTCAGTGATATGAAACTAACATTTGCAGGAATGTTGCCAGTATTTTCGACGTCCAGATGCGGAAAACCGGTGATCCAAATAGGGAAATACCATTTTAACAGGTGGAGTGGAAGCAAGGGGCTCGGGGCGCGCTGGACCTCTGCCAAGTCGTACACCGGCTGCCGAGCCACCCTCGTCACCTTAGAAGACGAAATCATTAAGTTCACTCACGAACATAATCATTAGGATATTTCCTTCGTGTCATTGTTAAAATAGTTACTAGCTATTGTTTGTTAATCTTAGTCGTGGATTACTGTCTGCAGTAAAAAGCAAGTCTCTCGTATTCCCAGATCCCGAGCCGGTGTTTACGAAATCTCGGTTTGGCAAGCCAGTGATCCAGATAGGGCAGTACAGGTTCAACAAGTGGACCGGCAGTAAAGGCCCTCGCGGCCGCTGGGTGTGCGTGAAAGCCTGCTACGGCTGCCGAGCCACCATCATCACCATGGAAGACGAGATTGTCAAGTTCGTTCATGATCACAATCACTGAATTGTCGAAACTGGATTCGATTTTTTCTCTACGAACTATCGTTCTAGCATTCGCGGAGCAGATCTGTCCTAAAATAATAATAAATTATACCCCACTTCGAGTAAGATATTTTGTTTGATTCTTGAAGGTATTCTGAAATCTGAGTGAAAAAACTTTATCTTAAATAAACTTTAGCTTAAATAAAATCGTTTGATAAAATTAAGCAGTGTTTATATCTACCTAAATCTAGGTACTTATTTGACCCCGAATATTAAGAAAATGTATATTTTCGAACGCAAAGAATGTTGTGTTAAGTTCACGAGGAAAGGTAAAAACGGTTGGTTTTTATAATTTTTTTTTCCCCCATTAATTGGTCCACTGCTGGACCGGGTCTTGTCTACTAGCGAGAAGGATTTAGGCCATAGTTCACCACGCTGGCCAAGTGCGGACTGGTACACTTTTATGATATGCAAAGGGTAATTTTATTTATTTATTTATTTATTTTTTACGTAGACCTAGTTCCGGTATTCACGACGACGCGTTATGGGATGCCCGCGATCCAGATAGGCAAGTACCGGTACAACAAGTGGAGCGGCTGCAAGGGCCCGCGCGCGCGGTGGGTGTGCACCAGGCGCGGCAAGCAGTGCCGCGCCACCGTCATCACTCTCAACGACCAAATCATGCAGTTCTGTCATGATCACAACCATTGAAACGTTGAGCCGTAGTTGTAGTTATAATGCCATATATTTAGGCAATGCCATAAACGCTAAACAATAATTTTAACATTCTGTGTCTACCGTGGTTATCATTATTGTTCTACTGTAAACCTTTTGATTGTGTTTGTGGAGATATCTTTATATATAAGAAAATATGTAATTTTTATCTTTTTGCTCAACGACTCATTCTTTTCTAATTGCTACTGTAATTTTTCCTTATCTCTTTCCTGTCACATTACGTTTGATGTTGGTGCTATAGATTGTTGGCTATTTTGTCCCATCTGTTCACGGGTCGAAAGCATAATCCGTATATTATCATGGTTACTGTTAAATATTTCACAAGAGTAAACAATTGTTTCACAATGGTATTGTTTAATTATACATGCTACGGGTGAAAATTCCTACGTTCTAATCTTTGGTAAACAGACTCAGGCAGATATTCTATCATTTGTCATTCAAATCAAGAATGACGCAGTAAAAGCAGATCTACTTAACGTCCGATGGTACGATGACTGTATAATATTTTGTTAAGTATCAAAGTTTATATTGACTGTTAATCTGGAAGTATTCAAACCGCAAACAGTAATAGCAACATTTACAAGTAGACGTGTGCATGAATGCATTGTAATTGTGTACGTATTTAATCGTTTACCTCCTAGAAAATGTTAAATATTGGTGTATTTATCTTTTTACAGTTGCACGATTTATATTATCGCGGAAAGGTAATCCAGTCATACAAATAGGTAGGAACAAATTCAGGAAGTGGAGGAGCACTGGACTTAAGGCGCGGTGGACGTGTATTAAAGAGAGGCACGGGTGCCGAGCGAAACTGTGGACCTTTGACATCGACATTATTAAAAGCGTCGGTGAACACAACCATTGATGATAAGACATTTATTGCGCCTTAAAGGAATTGCAGCGTCACTGAGTACAGACTGTTAAGAAGGCTTAGGCTGAAAAAGCAGTTAGAATGTTTCGAAAGACGTCCTTAATTTAAACAATTGTTACTTTCATGAAATCTACCTTAAAATAATTTTCATTGAACGTCATCATGTATCCTGGCTTACCTTCGAAAATTCATGTGCTGCGACTTTTTTTAGTGACACAAACGCAGGATTTGCCATCACGTGAATATCTTGACTTTCGTAAGAATATATGTATATATTACAGGTTTGTAAGGACAGAGATATTTGACACTCGGTGCTTTCTGCCTACCCCATTAGGGACCTGACTTGATGGTTATATTATGTGTTATATGTATATCATGTGCTCAATGTTTGTATCGACGTATAAGTGTATTTATTACTTATGATATTTTAAAGGATACTGAAGAGATTAATCACGTTTAAATGAATGTTGACCATCGTCATATCTTATGATGGCTTAGTTCTTACTGTTACATTTAATTGGATAATTGGATTCTTGTTGTTATATGTGAGATTAAAATAAAAGTAATCTATTAAATGTCGGTTCTGTACTTTGACTGGGTCGTGTAATTTTCCCATCCGTTAAATAGTATCTTACTTGCGCAATCCGTATGTCTTATTAAACAGAAGAAGTAACAAATAAAGTACTTTTTGTTACTTCAGAACAGTTCGTAAGACAAATGATTTCTTTATTAAGTTAAGTAATGTTAATGTAGATTTACATTATTTACATTACATTAAAAATCCTGTATTTGCTTTATTTTGAAATGTTTTATTTTTGGTATATGTATCAACAGTTTTGATATATTTTATTTTCAGAACCGAGGTTTATACTGTCCCGAATGGGTAACCCGGTTATACAAATTGGTACTAACAGGTTTAGGAAATGGGGGAGCAAGGCGCTGAAGACTCGTTGGATTTGCATCAAGGATGGTCAAGGATGCCGCGCTAAGCTATGGACTATTGAGTCCGAAATTGTTAAATGTTATGATGAACATAATCACAGTTAAATATAACTTATTATTAATAAATATTGTTTTATTAATAACTGTATTAAATATCTTCCGTAGACCACACCATCGCTTACCAGAAGTTACATTGGGGTCAAACGCTAGCCTGTAAGGTTTATAAAAAAAAAGTTGCTTACACACGTTTTCATAGCTTTACAAGTAGACTTATTCAAATTAATTTACTTAGCTATGATATATATGTAGGTTTGAGTATTTATGAAATTGAAAAAGAAAGTAATATGCAATAAGAATGCTTAACAGAAGCGCTAAGAATGAGCAAATTGCAACACCGTAGAACGGAGTCTGACGGATAATTGGTTGAATGAATACACTATTAGTTCATACACGTCCAATGATACTAATGATTATATTGATATAGCAAAGATGACAAAAGAAAATGACACACAGACATCTCAGAGTATCAAAGTGGATTCAGGATCCTGCCTGGTCCTGTTTTCGTTTGCCGCCTTTATTTTGTTATGTGTTTGTGTTGTTTGAAACAAATGACTGATATGATGATGATGATATTAACCTTTTCATTGCTGCAATGTCAATAAAATAGGATATAGACTATATGGATGTGTTTAGTGATATATTATTTTACAGAAGTGCAATTCACGATATCCAGAAGAGGTAACCCGGTGATCCAGATTGGCACACGAAGATTCAGGAAGTGTGAAATGAATGGCCCGAAAACCAGATGGCGGTGCGTCAATAGTAGTCGAGTTCTAGGTTGCCGAGCGAAGCTGTGGACGATTGACGAAAAAATCGTCAAATATGAAGATAATCATAATCATGGCTAATATTATGGATCTTCTTAGACTGTTATGGGTGTGGCAGATCTTGGTGCGAAGCTACATGCCAAATAAATCGTAACGGTTTGACTGGTAGAGAATGCCGATAAGCATTAAGTCCGCCACTGTAGGAGTACGAAGAATAAAGGGTGAATAAATAAATGTTTTCTTCTTTGTAATTCGTTGGTTCCTGTTGGAGATATTTAGCAGGCTATAGATTGAAATGTATGCTGATTGAAGCATTACCAAATGGCTGTATTTCTTAAAATATGTACCCAAAGTGGCCTAAGCAAATGCTTAGGGGTAAATACCCCTTCTAGTATTTGTATGTAATAAAGGTACGTAGGTGCCTGTATGTGTTACCAACATATTTTCATCAAAGTTAAATTACGTCGGGGTCTCTAAATGCGCATTAAAAACTTTCGGTTGGTGCCTTGGTCATTAAACTGTACATATCTCCATCAATTCGTATTGGAGCTACCTGATGGAAGAAAAGTAAATTGTCATACTTTTCAGGACCGCGATTCATGATGTCCAGACGAGGGAATCCAGTCATACAACTAGGAAACAATCGGTTTCGGAAGTGTAGAATGAATGGATGTAAAATAAGATGGCGATGTAATAAAAGCACTCAAGGTTGTCGAGCTAAGCTTTGGACGGTCGAGGAGGAATTGGTGAAATGTGAAGACGTTCACAACCACGAATGAAGTTTAAAATTTGAAGCCTTTATTATTTTTATGCGTATATTTGTTACAGTTAAGTTTGGACCCTATTGTTATGAAATGCCCAACAATGTTTTATTGCTAATGATTTCTGCATTACGTTTTGTATAATATTAAAGTTAAACTTAATTTCTATATGGTTTTGTTATCTGAATGCAAATTTTCAAAATATTATTTTATTACGAATTGACAAACAAGGATGAATGATCTCGTATTCTGTTATCTAGTTCTAAGGCAGGCATCATACTTCAGCCAGATAAGGCTTTTAAAAATATTATTATTTTCAGAACCGAAGTTCCTTCTGTCCAGAAATGGAAATCGAGTAATTCAAATAGGGCACTACAGGTTTAGGAAGTGGAGCGGCAGCAAAGGTCCTAAGGTTAGATGGATATGCAATAAGGACTCATTGGGGTGCAGGGCGAAGATATGGACGATTTGCGAGGAAATTGTCAAGTTTGATTATGAACATAATCACGATTAAAATCTCTTATGGTATCTACTGGACGCATTTGAATGAAGAATTTAGGTTTATTGTGGGTGTGGGCTGTTTGTATGACTTTGTGTGTGTCCATGGCAAATAATACACAGTAAATGCTACGATAGGGTGATAAGACCGTGAAGAGTTGAAATGATTATTATTAATAGATAGTTAAATGCCTTTAAGCTTATTACATAGACAATCTTTGTTATTCTTGGTAATAAAAGGTGATTCTGATATTTTGTTATTTTATTTCACACTGTACTTTAATAAATTGATAAAACATTTAAGAAAATAATTCTTTATATGTATAATAATTCTTTAATTTATTTCATCACCTTAGAGCTAATTTTTTTTTATAAGAACAATGATTGAGGAAATATCACATCTAAATTAGAGTAAAATATTCACGACCAGAAAACTTGATATCGTAACAGATAATATCATTTAATATTAGTTAATGGTAGCGTAGATTAATAACTATGATACATAAAAGCTACCCACCCGCAAATATTTACGAATAAAACGTATTTTAAATATCTCTATATCGGCTCTTTTGATATTATGTATTAAGTTTCACTGACGTGTTGCACTATTACATTTTTGTGGAGAACATTTGCATCACGTGCTGGTTACAACGACGTGTAACGTCGATCACATGTCAGTAATCGATTTTGCAAGTAACGATCGTGATTTTCCAGAGCCGATTTTCTCGACTACCCGCCAGGGGGCCCGCGTGCTTCAGGTGGGCGAGTACCGCTTCAACCGAGGCGGGAATGTGGGGCCCCGCGTGCGATGGGCGTGCGTTAAGAGGAATTCGCACAGATGCACCGCCGCCATCACCACGTACCAAGACGTCATCATCCGCCAAAAACCTCACAACCATTAACCAAACTGTAACCTCGGACTCGACGGTGCCCGAGTGGCAAGTGTCTGTGGCCTGGACGTGATGTTTATAACTCTTTGGGTTGCAATAACTAATAATTCTTACACACAAGCATCTAACACTTTAAGATTATGATCCTACAATTAAAGTTAAATGCAGCACTTAACTCTTTATTTCTTACCTGCAATTACTCAGTTTTAGTTTGACAATTCACACGCAACCATCTTGTTCCAGTCTAAGCAGAGCCTGTCGTAAGTTGTGACGGCTAGCTAATAATTTCACACCACAAAAGAGAGCAAATACTTATACTCATCACCCAAACTGTTGCCATGTCTGAACAGGCCTACAAACAGCATTTAACTCACCATTCAGTTTAGGTTTACTAACTACTAGAACAACAGAAGGTAAGATGTTTAACTTAATGTTTATTTATTCTGCGGTACGTTTGCGGACTTATTGTCTCAACCAGTCGTATGAAGTAAGAACGCCAATAAATATTTGTGATGAGAGATTGTGAAAATATGTGGAAGGTGGTAATAGCAAAGTAGTAAATGAGCAAACACAATGTTTGATGTCATTGCTTATATGCAGTGATGAAGTTCTTCACGTCGCAGCGAGGGCAGACGATGCAGCTGGGCGGTAGGAAGTATTACAAGTACACGCGAAGTAGGGGACCCCGCGTGCGCTGGGTCTGCTGCAGGCGCGAGATCAAGTGCCCCGGAGCAAGCATCACCAACAACGAGGATATCATTTACAAGAGATCACATAACCACGAGTGAAGCTCGTGATCATATTAAAAGCGATTGACATTATGGAAAGATGGCTATCATTTTTGTTGTATCTATGCAAATGTGGGCGCATGTTTTCTTTATTTTTATTCTCAATAAGCATATTTTACATAGGTTACATGTCTTAAAATTTCACTTTAAATAGTGCCCAAACGCCATTTCAAAAATTTCGTTGGTTGGATAGTTATGATATTCGTATTTCAAAATACCGGTAGGCAGACAGTTGAAGTAAAGTTACTCCTAAATTTAGTTAAAGCAATTAACGACGCATCGGTGGGTAATCTGCAGGGTAGAGCTACAATATAGACGTCTAAAGGGCGCAGAGATATTAAAAGGACATGTCGTGTGTATTCCTAGTTGTTTCTATCAATACAAGTTTAAAACGTTTGTTATATTGTTCTCGAAGTACTTATATAGTTTTACTATATTTGTAACTAATTTGTTTCAGGAGCCGTGTTTCTTCAGACTCGTCGAGGTCGACCTGTTATACAAATTGGCTGCTATCGTTTTAACCTTTGGAGCGGCAGCCGAGGGCCCAGGGCCCGGTGGATATGCACGAAGGTCCACAATGGATGTTCGGCCACTTTGATCACTTTGAACAATGATATTGTGAAGCAGAAACCACACAATCACTGACATTTACTGTTTTGATAACATTACGAATAGTAACCCTTGAAGTTCCTGGACTGAAGTATCTGGCAGTCATAGATGCGTTATGTACACACCACTCAGAATGAGAAACCAACGCACGCTACTAAGTCTAAACATTGATCCATCACACACCTTAACTCTCCTACACTTTTACATTTCCGTAAAATATTATTGTAATCTCTGTATTTTAGTAACCACTTTTTCTGCGTACGTGATTTTATATAGAATACATATCTAACGTTGTTCATATGTAAACGTTAACTTCATTTGTCACGTTAGTGACGGTTTGCTTAGAGGCAAGTACACATGTTAGTTGTTAGTCTCTTTCAAAGTGTGTGTAAATCGGTGGCAGTTCAGACAAAAGCTTATATAGATTTTAGCTTTTCTGGAGCTATACACCAGACTAGACGAAGTTAAATTATTTGTTAGCTAATGAAATATTTATGAGGTGGGACATAAAATTGTTTGATTTCGCACCTGTAGATTAAGTACAAAATGTCATTTACAAACATGTTATTATTGCATAGCTTTTTGTTTAATATATTGTATAGGCAAAGTTCACGAATTGTTTTGTAGTTCCCAGGTTGTTAATATATACGAGTTGTTATACGAGTACATATCTAATTGAGAATGGTGAATATATTGAAGTCGCGGCGATAATGTCATAAGTTCAAACATCATGATAAAGTATATAAGATTCATTAAAGTATCTAAAAACGAAAAGTCTTCATATTTCATTTGTATGATCTACATATATGTATGTACTAATGCAATTTGATAATATACATATTTGATGATATGGAAAATAAGTTTATCACTAAATCAACCAGTTAGCTGAAACTATAATATGATGATAGTTAAGTGCCTCATATTGAAAAATAATTGCCTAGTGTTAAAAAAGTGCTTAATAATATATGTATGTATGTATATTACTTTCATAATTGTGATGAAGAGTGTTAATCAACCGTTAATGCAATAGAATAATCAGATTCCTTTTGAAACGGCGACCATTTCATGATGTTGCAGAGCCACCGAATTTCATAATATCAAACCGCGGTAACCAGATGATACAGTTGGGCGCTTACAACTTCAGCCTCCACAAGAAGTCTGCTTCCGGCAGCAAGAGGCGGTGGGTCTGCGGGCGCTGGGGGCGCGGCTGTCGCGCCGCTATCACAACGATCGATAATGTGATTGTTAAGTGTAGTAATATACATAAACATTGATTGCATTTTGTTTTTCTTTCTCAATAATAAATCCATATGCGTGCTCATAAGGCCCGGGCAGGTATTAAAACGTGTTGCGTCACTTACCTAAGCGGATCTTGTGCTGTCTCGTATGAGAGTATCGCATATTGCATGCATATAAGTAATATCTTTGTTTATTTGAGCTGAATGTTTACACACTTTTTGTTATTCACATGTGTAGCAAAGAAAGTTTGTACATAAAGATTAAATATTATTCTCTATAACGGTAAAGTAAAGTTTCTTAGAATATGTTATAAAACCATGTTTCATGATCTTATTATGCCAGGAAAGCGGTGTCAACACTGGGATTTTCCCAATAGTTAAAAATAAGTGACCAATTGAAATAACACGATCTGTTTCTGTTTCAGAAATAGCATTCACGGTGTCTCGTCGTGGCAAACCCATACTGATGTTGGGCGCGCACCGTTTCAGCCTCGTCACGCATGCGAGCACGAACCCGAAAAAGCGCTGGGTCTGCGGCCAGTGGTCACACGGCTGTAGGGCCTCTATTACGATAGTCGACGATATTATTGTTAAAAAGAATAATAATCACACTCACTTCTAAATAATTGTATCATTGTATCACTTTATATTCTGTCATCCTTTTGTAGTCCACCACTGGACATACAAGTAGGCCTCCCGCACAAAGTGTCCTGTCCTTGACTTGCTTTATCCATCTGCCTTATGTAATATAGAATATAGAATGATAATGTAATTATATCAAGTGAAAAATATTCGAAAGACTTGGAAAAATGTTGACGAAAACATATCTCGTCAACATTATTATGATCATGTGAAAGGTAAAAATTATTTTCTGTTTTACAATATAAAAATCGTTAAGGCGTTGAGTTAAAATAATAAGCAATGACAGCCTTAAATGTTTTGAATAAAACCGATGATGTTATACAAAATTTTGCAATCAATCTTTTACTACACAATACTGCTAATTATAAGTGAGCTTCGCCGGCAAATCTTTAGTAGCGACATCGGCGGAGTTGCAACATCAACCCTGCATGTCAATTAACAATATGAATATTTCTCACAAATCATAATCTTCTCACGAACACTGTGCAGTAAAGTGTGTGCAATTAACAATATGAATATTTCTCACAAATCATAATCTTCTCACGAACACTGTGCAGTAAAGTGTGTTGAATCTGGCTCCATTTCAATAATATACACATTCATTGCGAGAAGTGATAATTGAGGTAAGGGATCTTAGGTGACGATTAGTTTATTTAAAATTGTGTTAAAAGTGAACATGTTATTTTAAATGTGAACATGTTTTTTTATATTATAATGTTTTACATGTGAACATGTTATTTAAAATTATTTTAAATATGAACATGTTACAGTTGTGAGCTTCACGATATCCCGGCGGGGAAAGCCGATTCTGCAGTGCGGCGGCTACCGCTTCAGCTTGAAGTATCCGAACAAGGTGAAGAAGTGCTGGCGGTGCATCAAGTGGTCGTACGGTTGCCGGGCCTACATCACCACCATAGAGAACGATCTCGTGCAGTTCGCGAACTCTCACAATCATCGATAGTGTTTGCTCAAATCACTACATACGAGTAGTATAAGACAGAGTCGCTCCTCGCTGTCTCTCCCTATGTACGCATAGATTTTTAAAACTACGCAGCGGATTTTGATGCGGTTTTTTTATTAGACGGAGTGGTTGGAGAGGAAGGTTTATATGTATAACTAGCCGCGGACAAAAGCTAGTTATAATTATAATATGGACAATGTCACAGCTAATAAACATATGTACATATATGCTAATATATGCTCTATAATACTTACATTGATTTTTATTACTCAATACAAATTCGTTTGCTCATGAATGAATTGTCTATCCTGTATGGAAATCGAACTCCCGTTTTAGCAGTTAAGGCACTAGATCCAGCGAGAATCTTACATTTGATAAACGAAAATCTCACAGTTCAAATTACAGATAGAGTTGTTACAATGCACAAACTCGGAACTAAACCTACAACCAACATGCATTAAATCTACTTAAAGCGACAGATAAAAACATAGTTTTTATTTCTTTGTATAATGTAACATTGCTAGTTTGATTGTATAGAGAATGTATTCCAGCGAATTGTGTTCTCTGGTTATGTGAGTCGTGAAAGGGATCGACTGAAATGCGGAAGGTCGTTCAACCCTGTTATGGGTAATCGTTTCATTTACGTATGTCTTATTGTTTTTGAATTTCAATAAAAATAAAAATTCTCTTCATATTAATGTATTTTAATTCGAACATTTATAAGTAAGTATACATTTCATGGGCTTCAAAGAATATCACAAAAGAGTCCCCTACTTTTTCATTAAGTATGAACGTTGCCAATTAGCCGTAGAAATCGATAGATTGGTATTATATCGTTAAATAGTATTAATAATAAGTACATATATTCCCAATGAAATAATTCATATGACGTCACGTTGCAGCTAGTGTTTTAGTCAATGGCGGTGATGATGGCCTGAACACGAAATACGGAATAAAAAGATGGACTTGGCAAATGTGGTAACCATAAAACTTTAAAGCGTAAATGGAATGGATTGGAATCATCATAGATTTAAATGGAATGGAATTATCATGAAATAAATATTTTTTTTTGCTCCGAATAGAATAACGTTTGTATATGATATTAAAATAAAATAAAGCTAAATGTATGGGTTTATGCAAGCATAAAAGTTTAGAATCCTTCATATAATAAGAGAGCTTTATAATGTTTTGATAAATTCTATTGCAACTTTAATCCTAATTAAGATCTGGTGTAAGTTATTACTGCTAACTGAAATCGAAACCAAATAAAACTTAACGGAACACTTTTCAGAATTTCCAAAATATGTATTGTCGCGCCGTGGAAATACCGTTCTGGAATACGGCGGATATAGGTTTAATTTAAACAGGCGGCAAGGGAAAAAAATAAGGTGGATTTGCAACAAGTGGGGACATCCGAACAACTGTCGCGCGTATATCTACTCCTATGAAAATGCAGTTATCACGTGTAAACTTCACCACACGCACTTATAGACTAACCCCTGTAAACTGAATAATAAATATGTAACAATATGTATGGTTTTATAAATTTACCCCGATACGTTGTTAAAGCCGTTTTTGCCGCGCACGTGTAAAATGTGGAATGAACTTCCTTCTTAGGTTTTCCCGGAGCGTTATGATATGGGG
>DWEL01000008.1:0-17398 GCA_018245955.1 Myscelus nobilis
CGTCGCATGCTTGCTTACAAAGGGCGTATTCATTATTCATACCTCTCTTACTTATCTTTGCATTTTACTATTAAATTCGCTGTTACCAGTACAAATATCTTCTGTCTCATGCGAAGTCAGAATGTTACCTAAGAATGTCTGTTGTATAAATAAAGAAATATCCCGGAAGGGTACATATAACAGTTCGGGTAAAGCTGGTGCTTCGCTTGTTTTATATGCCTGTCTTGTTTTATATACGAGTTTTTGATATCTTTAATAGCTAGTTGCCTAGTAAAGTTTATTATTATCTACGAGGGTCAGCTTCACTGTGATTAAAATCATTCGTTTTAAATGTCGTAACATTATTATCTCTTGTATTATTGGTAAAATACAACGCCACGTTTAGTTACAAATATATCTCTTATTTTGGTAATGTATAAAAGACATATGGCAGTGCAACCTTAGCGGTAACAAAAAATCTTTAGCCTTGCGGATACTGAATTAATTGTAATTGATAGGGGTCTTAATCTATTAATCTCCGCTTAAAAGGCGAGCTGTTGCGCGAGGGCAGCTGGGGTTAATAAATGATGCACCATCCCTAAGGCCTTTGTGCAAACTTCCTTCCACGCCACAAGTTTCGAATCGCATTCATTTATTATTTAAATCCATCTGGATTCAGTATTCCAATCCGTTTATGTAAATGGAAAATAAAGCGTCCACAGGTTGAAGGTGCGCTTCGATTCTTATTTAGTGCGAAGAGAGATATATTTTTACCCATAAATGTCTCGTCTCGATTGCTCCTTATGGGAAGCGTAGAGGCATCCTAGGATGGACTAGATGTTTTATTTGTTTCCTACAATGACAGGAATACAGACTAGCTGATATTAAGTGGCCAATCAGCATATAAGCTTCTATGCTAAATCTTAAACAGACTAAAGTCTTATCTAAGGTCAAACTATATACATAGGTCGACGGTGAGCATAATGTTGGAATTCTTGTTTGGTCTGAAATAAATAATTCCCCAGTGGTATGCTGTCGAACGCTAGCTCGGCAAGTGTACCAATTACAAAGGTTTACGTACGTAAGAGGTTATTTAAATAAAATGATTTGAAAATACCACCCAAAAAATCGTATCAAGGAATTTAAATCTACATTTATATTTTTATGGATTTATTACATATTGGGTGAGACCTGTAACAATTCTATGTATGTATGTTATTAAAACGCGTTTTTCATTTTATCTCATATATTACACGCTGCTTAGTGAGAAATGAATTATATCATAATCTTATTATTTCATACCAATTGCGAATTACGCTTATGGAAATTAAGGTAGCATCAGTAATTATGAAATACGAGTATGTACAAACGTCAATTTAGACGCGGTTACATTTCGTATCCTTTTAACTACAGATAGCTATTGACAACAAATAAACATATTATATTCAGTTATATTATTGAGTGAATATAAGCGATTGCGGCAAAGGTAACCATAACTGGTGTGGCTTAGTGTATGAATATTTAAACTCTAACAATGCTTGAAGTCTACAAACGATATGGATTCCGTATTCGTGGATAAGAGGCACGCCCTAAACAATTTATGATACAAGAAATAGATGGTTATAATAAAAGTGATATACTTCCTCCAAAGACTGATTTATTAACATCATATAGGTCCAGGTCAGAGCACTAACATCCAATAACCTACGCTGTTATTGAGCGGAGTCATCTATATTCAATCATAAAAAGTTTATGTCCAATTTCCGACATTTCCATTTTCAATTTCTATTAATTGCTGAGTGGAGGCTACCAATACGATGTCAGAACATTGATATAATTTGATTGTTACTATTGACTTTTCCGTTCCAAAATATTTTAAATGCCAAAATAATTTTCGTTCGTCAGCGCCGCTATGTTTTGTTAACGGCTCCACGGCAATTGACTGTTCTGAAACACGGTAAAAGCTTTTTAATTTAGTTTCCGAACGATTAATTTATCTGTACGAAATTAACAATTGAAATGGAACAGGCACGGACAATATGTTTTTGCGATACGGCACGTATCTCAATTGTACTACTGGTTTTGATTATGTTTGTTGAAATAGCTTTTGCATTGTTGTTCAAATAGATATAACTTGTGAAGCTCCCGGCGATGAATCGCAATTATAAAGACAAATCATTTTGTACTTGGCCATTGAGAAATATGAGTTCCACTTTGTTTGTTACCAAATTAATCGTAGAAATGTAAATTCTTGATAATTTATAGCCATTAACATTTATAATTCCACAGCTGGACATGAGTCTTCTCTCAAAATGTAAGGGACATGGCCGTACATTAGCTCAATACTGTTAGCATACATATTTCGAACTTCATCAAACTTTTTTAAGTATACCTACTCGTTTTTTTCTTTCTGGTCAATGTAAAGACGTGTATCCTTTTGATTGACATCAATTCTATCGCTATCAGATCGGCCTACGTAATTTTTGGGTGCACGTCATATTTGTTGTCTTTATTACTTTCATTTCAAGTTAGTAGTTAATTAGAAAGCACCATTGTCGCGCCATAAACGTTAATGTGACACCATCATAAGCTAATTTATTGACAGAGGAACAACGCGAGTTTCTGAACAAGGTGTGGCTTTATTGTCTTTCATTATGGACAGTGTCGGTACCTACGTCTAGTTTGACCGCTCCATTAGGAGTGGCGCGTATTGATCTATGACTGGATGATGGTGGAAAGCTTTTTTGTTAATAAAATTGTAAAATTAGGATATCAACGCTTGTTATAGAAATTGTCCTTTATTGCAATTTCTATGTTCAGTGATAATTTGAAAAATATCGTTAGGGTAAACCGCTGTCAATTTTTTTTTGGTGTGAAATATACTATATTGCACGTATGTACTCGTATATGAGGATACTGTCATTCGTTCCAAAATCGCTAGCCGAACGTTTGGAGCTCCTACTTGAGTCACCCACAATCCCGAAATATTACTTTTAGTCATTTTCTATGACAGACAAGGCACACAGCAGCTGTAATCTCGTGTTTCGAGATTCACGGACTAAAATATTAATTAACCTGTCATCAAACCTGCGCGTATTTTTAACACACGCGCACACGTATGTAGAAGAATTTTTGTGATAAAAACTCTACGAACGGTTTGTGCAGTCATCGATTATATTAATAACTCGGTTTTGCGGTTTCATCCCATTTGCGTAATTCTAAAGCGTTCATGCAACTCTAAAACATTCGTTGGATTTATTCCGCTTCCCCTTTCAAAGATTTCTTTTTTTCATTTTATTTTGAATTCCGATTGAAAGGAGTTTTTTATAGAATGCATTTCAGTGATGCGTAAACTAGATAAAATTTTACTAAAATTAATAAATCCCCGGTAAACTTGTTCTAAACTACATATAAAAAAAGCCATTGCAAAAAAATAAGGTCACAAAAATGTGAAATGCCGATAGCTTGTTAATTGTAGGTAGTTTGTGGAAATTTTTTGTTAGTAAATCAAGTTAATAAAAATAAAAAAGTAAATTGAAATAAATTGAAAATGAATACATACTATAAAACAATAAATAATATTATAACTTGTAGCGAAATATTTGTACTTCTACAATTGGTAAAATGAATTAGATTCTACTAATTAATTAGATCCTAATTATTTCATTTGATTAATTCAATGCCAATTTGATCTTTCTTTGACCTGCTATTAACTGCGCAAAATAAATAATTTAATCACCATAAATGATATCGTTACAAACATTTGAGCTAATTAAAAGTAACGTACATAAATACAGAAGTTAAAATCTTTTCAATACTTGCAGTTCCATTATTATGAAATGAGAAAATGTTTATATATTCAATTTTTTTTGCAGATTTGATTTTCATACAGTCTTGCGTAGGTAGGCGGTGAGAGCAAGATTCGACACAACTCTTTGTCATGCACGCCATGAATCAGATAAATCACGAAATATCGCGTTACTTGCTATTTATAGAACATTAAAGCACAGTGTTTTCTGATCGGAGACACAAAAACTATCTTAACGGTTAAGATATTTTATCTGCGTAATCTAAAAAAATCAGTTTTTTAACGTTCCAAGTACGGATGTTTTTTTAGTAATAAGTTTTTAATATTCTACATCTGTCGTAAAATGTTTTTTCGGATAAAATTTTAGGTACGGTATTATTTTGAGAATTAAAAAAAAAACCCACTGATAATGTCAATCACATGGAGCATCGTGTTTGAGTCGGGTTCCGACGTGGCCCTTTTTTCCACATGATACGATGGCCCAGATACCACGCGGGCCGGCCCACTTTGGTTCACGTGTTCGTACGAGATACGCATACAAAAATTTACCATTCAGGCATTTCAGTCTTCATGATGTACGGTTCATACCTAACCTAAGATGCTAATGAATCCACGTTGATCGATTTTAAAAGCTCCGTTTTAATATTTTTAGAAATGACAGTAGTTGTCGTGACGAAAATAATATACTCACTTAATATTCCAAAAAATTAATACTATGTATGTATATTAAAATGAAATCAGAAAATATACATAGTTATAAAACTAAATACAACACGTCGTCAGTAAAAAATGTTAACGATCACAGTTCACTGTATTTACATAAATTATCAGTCTACTGCAATACCAACATCAAAAACTATAATATAAATTCATTCCGATCAATCGGCAATTATTCTGCAATAATCGAAACCGCAACCGCAAATTACGTTATAACACTAAAGTTTCTGAAACTGTATTTTAATGAAAACAAAATTGCAGTATAAACATAAATATGTTTAAACAGCAATTTTATTTAAAACCGATCTGATAAGACGTAAGTATATTAAACCTAGACAAATTGTGACAAATAGAACCTCAATTCTAAGATTTTTATTCGGTAAGTACTTTGGTGGTTGATTTCAATCCAAAATGGCAGCCATGAGAAAATTTCTTTAAGTAAACAAGTTGTTTGTGTCGTCGTGACATTTTTATAAATCGTACTTTATTGTAAAACCTTTGGACTTTTATTCGCGCTAAACTAATTTCGTTTGACGAATAAATTTGGCTCAATTACTGTTTTTATTAATCGTAAGTAGATTATTATGTGGATTTTTTTTATACTAACTTAACCCATTAGAAATAAATAAAAACAAACAATAGTGAAACAATTTGAAAATGTAATCAGGAAAATGGCCTCGCCAAGTTATTATCTTACTCCCCCGAACCATAATAACAAACGTAAGCTTTACAGACAATGTTAAACATGTACATTATGTGTTTAATGTAGGAACAGTCCGTGATGCTGGCTTATTTTTCAGTGGTTAGAGATGCTGGACTTTGACTGAGAGTTGTAGGTTTGATTCTCACTTAAAACAAACATTTGCGAAATAAAAAATATGTTTTTCAGCATTAATTTTATGTTTAGAAATTCATGTATACTTTATCAGATGTCTGGTTACCGTATTAAGAGCTCCACCTAAATTAGGATTAGATGGGATTGTGCGAAGTTGTTCCAAATATTATTATCATGGATAAATTCGCTACTGATCGGTATCTGTTCCCACTCGCACAAGAAACGGAGTTGCTTGACTAACTGTGGCTGCCAGCGGGACGCAAATTAATTGCTATTATCCACAAGTTGTTTTATCCTTTGCGAGTGTGGATGAATAGCGTTAGTAGAGAAACACCGCTAACAATTTGACCGGACAAAGAACGCTAGTTTGCGGTCACATTTACGGCGAATGTATGCGAAGTGACTTTTGCGCTGCCATTGTCTAGCGGTCGGTTTAACGGAACTAAAACAAATCAGAGCAACCACAACCATGCTTAATGCTGCACCGTTAAAACTTTTCAAGCCTGAACTTCTCATTAGACAGATAGGCGCTAGATTTCACCTAAACAGGCTGTCTTATAATCACGTTCAAGAAAAGCCTATTACATCCGCAGTGTGAGTTTAAGCGAGGAATTAAAAAGTGTAATATAAAGAACTATAAGCCATTCTGCTATTTTTTGTATTTTTAACTTAAAAATAGCATATTTTCATACAAATTTACATCTACTGTTCGGAAGAATTACTGCTACAATCCTCTATGTAGTATAAAAGTAAGCTACGGAATATCACTTCGGATGCTCCGTTGCTTAATTTATTTCTCAATAAACAGCCTTCATACTGCAAGAACTGCTTCGAATTTGACTATGTAGTTCCAGAGGTTAGCGTTCTAAAACAAATCGAAAATCCAATCACTTTTTATGTTAGTACATTTAGATATTAACATATCTTGAAAGGAGTAATGCAAGTTAAATCTTTAGGTAACCAGGCTTTTACTTAAGTAGACTTAACAACTTAGTGTCACAGCCGTAATAGCTGGCAAGGTTAATGGTGCCGCGTCGGGATATCCGCTAACATTTTTGACAGCTGTTTAGCTCCAAGTTGTCCTATTATTATGTTCAACATAATATTTTTTCCAGAATTTTCTAAGCCCCATTCAATCGTTATACATATTAGTCAATAAGTCTAGCAATTGAAATGCCAGGCGTATATGTTCAAGGCTATATTCTATTTTTAATGGAATTCAATATGCTACTATTCATAATGTCATGTTTAAATTGACTTTAATGGAAGTAAGCATAGATGTTCAATGCGGCTTTATAATGCTCCATTGTCGGTCACGGGCTTTTATGCTTATTCCGGACTTAATATAGTATTATACGAGGCCATCCAGAGATCGTGGAGAAGCCCATGAAAGTGCACGGTTATTTAATGTTTGCTTTATAATGATATGAAGTTACGTACTTAGGTTTTTGACAAATTGATGTTGAACTTTCTTCAGCAATCAGACCGCTCTATAATAAAGCACGATGTTATATTAAGATTGCGTTTATTAAAAGAAATATATTTTTTTACACAAATAACGGACTTATTATAAATACAAATATGATAATTTTTTTATAAGATATTATATGTATAACCATGATATTATAAAAACGTCTCGAGACTAAGAAATTATATCATTACACGCTTTCCTCCACGAGCGAAGTTGTAAAAGTACCTTAACGGAGAGGTTCTCCGTTCTCAGTCATATTTTAATGGCACTATTATTCATCAGTCAAGACGTTGAGGGCGCAACCTCACCATTGGACTTATTACAGTTCATTAATTCCGGGGCACGAATGGAGAGCCCCACCTCTAACGATACGCCATTACTTTAAGGAGCAATTAGGAATGGAATGGAGTTTTGAGAATCGCTTCGAAATTTTGCTTTTACTTCGTCTCATACGGAATTATACATACAAAAGGTATTGTGTTATGGTTATTTCCTATTTTTTAAATACATACGGCTACAACTATGTCTTAAAACCTTTACACTATGAGAAGAAACCCGTGCCCAGTGTCCCTATAAATAATAAATAGGTTTAAAAAATACACATATCTAAATGACGGTGACTACACTAAATAAAGACTACAATACAATAGAAACCCTAAATAAGGACTTTGCAAGCTTGTTCGAAATAATTCGGAGCGGGGACTGTGGTTATCCACACTGGCTGTGCGCGGCAAGTTGCGGCAACTAATGTAACATATCTAAAAGCACTTATGCTTTATAAATTTATTTTCATAGAAATGTTTTTACGTATTTAGTATACTTAGTTAATGTATCAAATTATATATCATTTTCATGATTTTCTATATTGTAAACTTAACGTTCAATTTGCATAAAAATCTAAATGAAACAAAAAAAAGATTGTCTAAAAAAACCTTTTATACGTGAAGTTTCAGCATTTTTCCAGTTTCAGTCATAAATAAAAATTGATTGCTCTGTTACCTTTTTATGGCATCGCACGACATTGTAACAAGTGCAGTATACTGCGTCCCGAACAATGATCGGATTTAACGACATTTAGTCGTAAAATTTGCCAACGCCAACAATTTTTTCCCGTTTTCGTTCATCCGTTCATTTCATTGTTTCACAAAACATGATGACACTATCTTTGTTATAGGATAATCATGTTTTGGCTTACCCTATGCTTTTTGATTCCGGAAATTGAATTTGCAGGACAGCAATATTAAAAATCTGTATTATTTGGTTGTTACCTATCCGTCAATACTTGTTTTTTACAGTCGATGACTGTTATGTCTGCCAAAAGTTCGCCTTCGATAATGAGATTGCTATTTCATACCGTAATGCATTAAAGTTATTGCGTTTAGAATTAATTTATGAAGTAACATCCGTATTGCTGTCATAAATTTCATATCGTGACCTACATGCAGCGAAGCATCGAGGTGCCTCCTGTTATAGGCCGGCCATCCATCAGCGGCGGCGTGCTATGGTATTTGTTGGATAAAGTGATAAATCTACGTGTCCACGGTAATGTACGCAGCTCACCCACGCTGTCCTGTGTAAATATACAAATAGTCGTGTCTTTGTTCCTACATAAGTTCGCACTTTAGTTCCTATGAAGGAATTTATATAAATCTATGTTATATGTTTATTGTGTATTATTTTAAAATTTTGAAAACATTGACCATAACCGGTGGCTAACTCCATATTATAACCTATAAGTTATGTAAGATTTTACTACTTTTTTTAATTTTTACATTGGAAACGAATATAAAAATTCTTTTCTTAAATTAAAGATTATCAATGTATTTACACTGCGTCTCAACAATTCAAACTATACCGAAATACTCTTATAATTAACAAAAAAGCTAAGACGAAAAAGTTAATGTCAATTTATTAATATAATATCACAGAAATGAATCTGTTTTTCTGACTTTTAATAGAGGTTTTAATTAAAGTAGAGTTTGTTCAAGCTTTCGACGACAAAGGGATCGAATAAATGGATGTTCTAGTCATTAATGAGGCTTTTCAATGAGTGTATTAATCCGATTGGATCGTAGCTATAATTATAATAAAGAGTAGCTTAATCAAACAACAATATAAGTATGCTTTATTGAGCCAAAAATATACCAATTTGTAAATTTAAACCGCATTGAATTGTTGGCAGTCTCTATAGTGCGGTAAATTAACATCCGTAATAAACGTGTCACAATTATCAGTATACAGTCACGCCTATTTCCCATAGAGTGAGCAGATACTAGGGATTTCCATCAGCTAACTTCCTGCCAAACTGCTCTAGCCTCTTCTACTTACTACTTCTACTTATACGTCTTTGAACATGATTTAATCATAAAGAATCTGATGTCAGTAACATAAACATGACCAATGGCAAATTATGTGGTCTAATATCGAGTAGTACGTTATGTTTTAATGTTGGATAATACGTTACTAAATTAGCGAATATTAAAGTTACATCCAACTATGGCGGGATAATGGATTTCCGCTAACCAACGCCTGATTCAATTAACCGTTTAATAATTAACGTGCAAATTAGCGTGAGTAACTAATCATTGTTTAGTCTGCAGAAGCAAAATACAGTTGTATAATTTAATTTACCAGACACTTTACTGTAGTCAATAGTATTTAACAAATATTTTTTTTATAATATAGGCGGAATAACTGACCAAGTACGAAGTACTGTAAGTAGTTAACGCAGCTAAAAAATACCGCACATAATCTCTTCCACAGTTTGCAAATTCATGGCATAGTTAAGCATGCTGCGAATGGTTAGTTAGAGAGTGATACTATTTAGAACTTTAGCTCCGATCAAATAGTTCGAAGGACACTGTAAATGCCAGTACCTACACACACAAAGCCCGCACGCGCTATCTGACAGATAATCCATAACTATTGTTTGTTTTTGAGATAAAGTACTAATAATAATTAAATTACAATGCAGTCTGTGCAATGTTTTTCAAGGACAAATTAAACTTAATATATTAATGCTAGATCTATTTGCCAAAGGAGTACATAAAAGTTCTTAAAGAATTGTATTTAAACAATTTATAATCGATTTCAATCGGTAATTTAATTTTTAATTCAAAGGCGTGACCTACTCAATGACACTAAGTAATTGTACCTTAAAGTGAGCCCAATTAAGCCTGTATAGCCTGTAACCGCTACTCTAGACGATTTAATTCGAATACTACCTAAGTTTATTTATAGATAAGTCATAAATTGGTATTTTACAGCTGAAAGGCATAATATTAAATGCGATAGAGATTTACTTCAATCCTTTATACGAGTAGCACAGCTTTACCTGTTTGAGGAATTTTAATTTTACAGTTCATTGAGTCCGCCGAGGGTACTTAACTTCTAAGGGATTTTATTCAATATTCCATTTAATATTCGGCCTTTATGTTTACGGTGGAGAAGGAAAAATAATTTTATATTAAATACTGCTTCTGCTATCTGAGTTAAAGTTGATAAAACGCAGAAATGAAAAAGCTTGTACACAATTTTTAGGAAATGGAAAAATACAGATGTTTTTGTGACTTTCTGAAATATGTATAAGAAGCATTTTTTCCCATATCCATACCGCATTGTTTTCAATAATCGTAACTAATAGGCCTCCTATCATTTGGTTTGCCGCTTAGTATTTCTTCAACAGACAAAGCAACAATAAAATTTAAAGATTTATGAAACACCAAAATTATATTTATATTGTTAATAATGTAGTAGTGTAGCTTTGGTGATGAAATCAGATAATTGAGCGCAATGAAACAGTTCTTACCATAGCTCACATCTACGAGTTTGGAGTGTAACGCACAAATACATATAATCGTACGTAGCAAAATTTGCACATACACATAAAACTGAATATAGAACAATGCTGTGAAAGCAACTGTGACTGTACAAGTGAAATGAAAATCCTGATTGTGCTTCCGTTAGCGTGGGTAGGTACATAATGTGACGCTGGCATATATTCTCTCTTACGTCTCTATATTATGTCTTAGATGCTGTCTTATGACTTGGATTCTCGACTATTGTCTTCTTTTAAAAGTAAAGAATATCTAGACCGCTGTACGTTCATATATAGCCGATATTCAAAAGCGAAAACGGTTTGAATATAAATTTATAAATGTGTAAATATCTTGTAGCATTATACATTTGAATATGAAATATTAGTACATGCTTAAATTTGAAATTAAAGTAAAATAATCTATATTAGTTATAAAAATAATTTATAGGTAATAACCGAAATTGGATGTATCTAATTACAAGTATGTTTATAATTATAAAATTTATTTGCTGTTTCATTGCATCATAACCAATTGGAAAGAAACGACATTTAAGAGCTAATGTTATGTATTATGAAAACAGCGATAATAACAAACTGGTTTAGAATTCTGCCATTGCGTCTGGGTGTCTAAGTTTTGATGCATAACGATATTCGTATATTATCCTGTTTTGTTTAATTTGACTACAATTTCTGTAATGACGAGACCTGTGAGTGAGAATATTCGTGCGATGCTTTCATTTGCCAAACCGCACTTGGTCGGCGTTGTGGGTTACGGTCTTGTCAATTTGAGAGAAGACCATTGCGAAACAGTGGAACGATACAAGCAAAGAGTTGAAGTTGAGATGATTAAATGTAATGTTTAACAAGTCGCGCTCACGGTTTCAACCCCGTGAAGAGTCTACTATTGGTACATTATAACATCAATCTCAGATGTATGAGCGTTTAGGCATGGACATTCAAACGCATGATTTTAAAGATGTTACACTTTTCCATATAAACTCCCATATTTTTAACTTAAAGTCGCATCGAAATTGATTTAGCCCTTCGGAAGATTATCCCGGTATTCATCGGTAATTTAGTATTCATCGTCCTCTTTCCCAACTACACTAATAATACTGCATTATACAAACAACTGCACATGCGAGCACATATTAATGTCCGTGAAAACTATTTATGAACACGTGTCAACGTTGAAGGGTCGCCACGACACGAGCACCCTCCAACAGCGCCAGTTTACGCTCGAAACACTCCGCGGACGATGACACCGCCAAAGGATTTGCTACTTCGCAGTATATAATCAAAAAACACTAGCATAAGATACGTCTTAGATTAGATACGCTTTACACTTACGCTTTACGATACAATTACATACGCTAATCTCAAAGGTTAGACTACATTTGTATAGAATGGTTAAAGTGATATCACTCGTAACTCGTTTTTAAATTTATACGCTTGAAAAGCAAAATGTGTATTGATCTAAGAGTTCCTTAAAATTTACACATATTTTTCAAAAAAAATATTTCGTGTTTGTATGATATATTTGTAATCTGTATTACATTTAATAAACATACTCGTGGTGTAAAAATGTCTATCGGCATAGACAGTATGCTTTATATTTTAATTGCAACATTGCGTGCAGAATCTAAAATATTATGGTAAATAGAGTCGTCATATACTAAATGTACCGCAAACATATCGTTGTCCATAAAAAATATTTCCCCTAAATAGACTTTTAATGCTAATATCAGACATGTTGCCAGCGCGGTCGACGATCGAAATATTACAATACTTTATGATGTATCGAACAATGAAAATCGTCGCTAGGCTCAGTCATGTACTGAATCTTGACACCGTTAAACGTATGCCAACAACATTCACTTTAATTGCTGGCAGGAGCGCGCGTACCGCGAATATTAATTTGTTTTATTCGTAACCTCAATACGCGCGCTGAATGTACATAGCGTCATTTGTCCTATTAAATTAATTAATGTAATGGATGAAAAGCGATTTTTACTATTTATTTTAATTTTAAGTGCCAGTCCTGATTAACTCAATTTGTCCTACAGTATATGCGTTCTCTAGAATCTGGTTTCTTTTTCATTTGAGATGGCATGTCGTCTTTTACTCTTAAAACACTGAAAACAAAACAGACAAACAGATATATATGTATGTAAACGACCTGATGGTACGTGCTCATGATCAATATTCTTTTTGGATAAACCTATTTTAAACGGTTTAATTTACACAGTTGCGTTAGATTACACATTTATGTCCTCGTTTTATGCATGATTGGTATCTAATAATTAATACATTTCAAATGGGGTAAGTTTAGTTAATGAGTAAAACCTAAGCAAACATTTCCTGTGTTATGTTAGGCCGTTCATTCGAGCGAGCCAAACAAAACAAGTGGGGGTTTACTTAACATCTGTGACCTCCATATCGTTTAAATTAGTTTCGGAATTCAACCTTCGGTACAAGGTCAACCTTGTATCCTTCAATTCAGTTCAGTGCAATTCAACCTCCACTACGGCACATTGTTTTATCCTGCTGTTCGGATTTCAAACACACTGAAATCCAAAAACAATAACTGATCAAAGAAATAAAAATTATATTTCTGTACGTTATTGCCAGAAGAATGGCACTTTGCTTATTTACACTGAAGTAATAAATCCTTGTAACATCGACATATTATGAGATGATTAAACACACCTGTACGATATTTTTCTTCTATATTAAGTTTATATTTACATATTAATAACATACATACGTACAAAAAGAAATACTACACACATTCCTCACTCACTGATTGGTTATTTTCGTAGAGAATGACTAAATGAAAATATATTGTAGCAAAAAAATACGCTGAGTAATCTAAGAAATATTTTTATTCACTTGTTTGCCTCCTTGAAGCCAACATGTAGGATTACGTACGTGATCCTTGTGCTAAGATTACATAACATATGCCGCATATACACATAGTATAAATCTAATTTCGTTTCTGGACGAACTGGGACCGGCAAACAAGTAACACGGAACAAGAACAATTTCGAATAGGAAGTTAGTTTTGTGGATATATTTTCCAATATTCACAATCTGTTTGCGCATTATTCCGAGCACGATTTGTGTTACTACTACTATTACTATCGCTGTTATAATTTACATCGATCCATTTCTCCTAATTGAACAGTTCGTTAGAAGGCGTTTACATCTGTAATGAGAGTTACATATGTCACATGTATTTTGCACTAGTAATTAATTTTCAAAGGCACAACGTTTATTAGTGATAAATGTGATTTGTAATTTGATATTATTGAAAAATTTTTTACCCATTAATTTTAGAAATCTCGGCCAACATGTTCATTTTCGTCGTAAAACACATGCATTTGTCTTTTAATTTAAAATTTTAATGCGGTACTTTTATTATAAGGGCTTAATGCGTAATTAAGGAGTAGGTATATAATATTTATAATGTGCGTTAAAATTTATTTCGTGCTTAACTTTTAAACACAGTAAAAATTAATTTATCAGTGGAAACGATGGAAATTCTCTTATAAAACAGAAAATCTTAAAAGAGCCCACAACTTAAGTTTACAAGCAAATTCCATTGAATAGAGTTTCAAAACTCCTACAGTTTAAAACTATAGCAATGCGTCGAAACTGTAGCTTTGGTATCGACGAAGACTTAAAAGTTATTTCAACACAACTCGGATGCAATATTTAAACTCGCAAACAAAAGGAGCCATCGTATTTCGAATTTATCACTACGAACTGAGTACGATGATAAAAGTTTTAATGGAATTTATACAAGGAATACCATCACAAGATGGAATTCTCTCGCCGAATACAACTTTCAGCGTGATGTAAATAAATTGGTTTAAATCTCTCATAGTTTTCATATCATATAACAAGATGCCAGATGCCAGATAAGGTTAAACTTATCAAATCCGTCAGCACTGTTTAAAATTTGGCGAGAGGGTAGCTACAAACACATTTCCCGGCCAATCCAGTGTTGTGGCATGCTAGAGTAGCGCACAAAGTGTCAAAATCAACACTTTCATCTTCCCACTAATGGGATGGGATGGGTTTCTTCTCAAAGCTGCAGCTAACCTGCAGCGCTGGCTAATAGTCTCTTGGAATTAAACTAATAGAATTTCCCTTTTTATTAATATTTAGGCAGTATTCATATTTCGAGATATTCATTTTGCATGCGTTCTAACCTTATAATACAATAATAAGATAAATATCTCTTTTATAACATTCACGTTTATGAATATTTTACCTTATCTTTTGATAGAAAAATAAGAAAAGTTCTTGTTACGCGAATATCTTGGAAATCTCCTCCATAGGTAGCAGCGACGTTTATGAACGTAACACGATAAAGGTAATCCTGCCAATTTACATAATACCGGGAATTGTAGGAAGCTCGGTGAAAAACGCGCTTTCCGCATTACACTACGGGCGATAGTCTTTTTAAATAAGAAGCCCAAAAGAACAGTAATATATCCTCAATATTCCTTGCATATCTTGAATCATCGAAACCAAAAAGCATTTTGTTCCAATGCTATTACGATGTGAGTGTAACCTAAATTTATTTTCGTTCAAACTGTAAAAGCTTTCAGATTCCTAATAATAGTAGGCGGTTATTGAAAAATATCAACAGGGTCATTTAAATCACCAGTTCTTGTACAAAGCCACGATGAAACTAAATACGTCATTAAATTTGACTACAAAAGATTGTTATTTCATATTTTGTCTACAATAACACTTGAAAGCACAACAACTACCACCAATTTTCTCATATTTTTCCTAAAGTGTTACACGGTAAAGTAAAAAAATTTGAAACACGGTTCATATCAATATCATTGTAGTATAGTAATTATCTGTATTTATATGTTGTGGTTAACACCATCCTTTCTGGATGCATAGCGTAATATCATAAATTAACTAAATTATGAACTCCATCGTAATACTGTGGTATATAATAGCGCTATTAGCTCTGTATTTATGATTATGTCTCAGCAATAATGCAGCGGGTCAATGCACCGGAAAGCGAGGAAACGATGCGTTAAGTAATTTGAAGATCTTCCGGATTCGTTAGTGAATTGCTTGCATTCAACTCAGGATCGTATGAATACAGACGTTGAACACAGTACATAGCACTAAGCATTTACGGGTGAGGAAAAATGTACAACCACTTATATGAGTACTTTGAAAGATTAAAAGTGGTTAGGTCACCCTTTTCATTTGGAAAAAGAAATTAGGCTTCAAACAACACCGAACAGGAGCTTTTTAGAGTGCATCCTGGAATGAACCTCACTTACGATAAAGGTGAAGTCAAACAACTGAAATCATAACAGTTGATGAACTAATTTCAGATATAGGAGTTAAGTGTATCTGAGAAAATAAACAAACCACTATTCTCGTACCGTTGCGATTACCCAATTATCTAGTAACTATCCCTACCTATCATAACCCCACCTCTAGCGTATTTACAGGAACTGCATTAGCTCATTTATATATAATGCTAGTAACGTTACGGTCAGTTAATACACTGAGTGGGTCGGTAACGATGCGCTGAGTACCCTCGGTCCCCCGGCGCATTACGGCTCCGTTTGAATCACCACTCAATTAATTAAGGCCGATGTGTGCGGTGGTCGCATCTGTTTAACAGCTAATTTCACTCGGGATCGAACGCCCGCGGCCTACACGGAAACTTATACGATCTACATAACTTTATCTTAACATGAACTAATTAATTTTGTATCCATTTTGTAACTATTAATGTAGATTATAATTATTCTTACAGCTCGAGTAGAACACATCTGCATTTTGTTTTAACATAGAGTTTTAAATATTTGTATTTTTATTAAAGATCTTTATTTGTTTGTTAGTATTCATTCATAGTTACTATATAGTTGTCATACAAAGACTATGTAAGCGCGAGGCATAGGAAGTGACGTCACAGGTCGTGTGACACAATTTTTGGGGGGAGACAGCGCGAGCGCCGCGACCGAAATTTCTGTTTTAGGTAGAAAAAGGAATGTATGTAATTGTTGTGTGTTCTAAAGATGTTCAATTATAGTTAGTTGTAATATTATCAAACGAGTCCTTGTGATTATTTAATTATGTAGTCGAGTATCAGTTCGACTATAATATAATCCCTATTAATTAATTCTAAGCTACCAGTACCATTTGTTCCACCTGCTGTTAATGTTCTTTGTTATCGTTAATAAAAAGTCTGATAAAATATCACAGCAATTCGTACACGCCGCGCGTGACATCAAGAGAGGCGCTTATCTCGGACTTAACCGGTTTCCTGTTCATATCCGCGCTTTCAATCTAGCCTGCGAACGTTTCTCTATTTCTTTTTCGCGTATTTCATCCTCCTTCAATACAGCAAATGAAATGCTCCGTTAGGGGATTTTCGTTAGAAAGATTTGAGTCAGACATTTCACGAACATTATAGGAGTGTTTATTTGTATATTAGTTGATCTTGCGAAAATATTATTGCGCGCGTTCTATAAGTTACTCCATCCGTAGGTAACGAAAGTGTGTTTATGGAAACGTTAAAACAAACATTGACGTTTTAAATTGAAATAATAAATAGAAGAAGTACTTCAATTATTTCAAAAGGATTTACAATAGCTATTCTGTATTGTAATGTTTGCCCGCACATTTCATTGAAATTAACCTCTTCAGGGACGAATTTTTAAAGTTAAAAAAACATTAATTTTATTATTCATTTTATTACGAATTATTCAGCTTACATTT